>JAOUQW010000009.1:17672947-17683576 GCA_028565825.1 Olivaichthys viedmensis | reverse complement strand
AGGAAATAGTCAATGGCAACCACAGAATTCCTGTAGATTGAGGATGATTTAAAAAAAGAATGACATTTTGCATATATTTGAAATATTCTTTAGGTGCATCAAAATGTTTGTCGCATATGTTTTTGAAATGAAATGCTTTTTTTTTTTTTAAAGAGGGGTTTTTTATTAAAGGAAAGGTAAGTAGTTTTTCCTATTGTTTGAGTGGAAAATTTGAATCATTATGTGTAATGTTTATTTTATAAAATATTTTTTTATGAAGGGTGCCAATAATTCTGGAGTTGACTGTAACACTCACAAAACATGGGAAACTAATATTATAATATTAAACTGAAATATTATTGGGTATATTAATACCCTTACACTCTCATATATTTTGCACTTTCTATCGTCCTATGCACCATACTGTTGTATTGTGTTGTGTGTTGCACTATTCTCCTGGAGGAGCCATATTTTGGCCCACTGAATATGCGTATATGGATGGGATGATGATAAACTTCAAGGCCAAACTTTAAGGAATAGTTTGGGCAAATGTACACAATTTTAAAAGGAAAAACCTGGACCTACCGGGTAATTGGTATTTTTCTAGATTCTTTGAAATAAATGTAAATAAATGGGTGCTTTTATTTGTTTTTGATGTTAAATTGTTAACTCTGTTCTGTACAAAAAAAACCGAGAAATAAATTGTTTGTCAGGCAGCTTCTTTGGACTATATTTGTAATAAGCACAAGATGTGGCATCAGTGATGAATGTAGCTTTAGTGTAGTTAAGCTACCTTTGACATGTATCTTGTAGTGTAGCTGTATTTCTCTAAATGAGCGGTAATGTAGCTGAGCTACATGTTTTGTAGAGTGACCTGTAGCTTAGCTAACTACATTTTAAAAGCAGCTTGCCCAACACTGGCGTTTAGTGTTCAGAGTGAGTATATAAGTGTTTACCAGGCCGATCAGGACTTTTCTTCTTTCTGATGCTTGTCTGCTGAGACACCAGAGCTTTCCTTAGTATGTCCCCGAAAGAGACAGAGGGTCTCTCTGCAAAACACTGCACTGTTATTATTTAGCTTGATGTAGCATAGCGTCTACAGTATGTATTACCATTCTTGTAGGGTTTTAACATTGTACTATTCTTTATTTTGCTGTAGCTAAATGACACTCCTAAGGTCCCCTCGCTCAATCCCTAGGTTCTTCTTTCAAAAAATTTTAAAAATAGAATAAAGACTGCAAAAGAAGGTTAGAGACACACAAACACTCACACACACCAACTCAGGTTCTCAGGGCGCTTCAACTCTGCTGCTGTGACAAGATGAGGAGAACTGCAACATCCTCAACTCCGTCGAAGCGCTCAGAGTCTTGCTTTGAACAGGCAACAATAAAACATGTGCTTTCACCTGTCACCTACTTCCTGTTTACTATCCTGTTACTAGTGTTTGATGGACAGCCTACAAATAGCTAAAAAACCTTCTACTGCTCTGAAAAAAACATTACAGGATCTCTGCAGGTATTCGCAAGTTAAATTTAATGCTGTTTAAACCTTTTGTAATGCCACTTTAAATGTAGTTTAAGACCAAATTTGATGAAGGTATAACACCATACTCTTCAAAATAACTCATACGTACGGAAAATTTACAATTTATGTTTATTCTACAGCAAGAAAACATACATAAAATACACCCTCTAAATAAGTCACACCATTAAAAAATAAAATTTTTAAAAAGACTAGTCTTTGCATAGCTTGTGTGCTCTATTGTACCGAGTTTAAACATTTTTTGACAGTTTAAATGTCATATGGCATAGGCTTCAGAGTCATTGACAGACAAACGCTATAACCAGCAATAGTATTTGTGGGGATTTCACATAACCCAATATCACTGTGACTCTGTTTATGTTTGCTTAACACCCTAGTGCCTCACCCTAGTGACCCAGTATTATCTAGTGTGTGTGACATGATGTCAAACCAGATTAAAAAATATAATTTCAAATGATACCAGATTAAGAATATTTTTTAGCCTCAATCCTAAGACCATTCAAAATCTAAAACTTATCAAGGCTTTTAGCTTTTATAATGTCATTTAAGACAAATAAAATCTTTTTAAAGACCCACAGACACCCTGCAGAGCGCTCCAGGCTTTCAGAAGTTCAAAGAGCTACTATGACTGACTGAGCATAAAGCAGCCTTTAGTTTATTAGTTTGTGATCTGTGGCAGTTTCAGCCTTGAAGATTAAAGTCAAAAAGGCGATGGATGAAGCACCATCTGACGTGACATTTCACCAGATCATCGAAACATCACGTTTTGATCTCATTTATACATTGTATACCCCGTAAGCCTGTCCCTGCTATGGACTATAGACACCAAACTGCTTTATATATCTAATGCAGTTTGGAAGGATGGACATGTGTACATATAAAAGGTGGGAAATATGTATGAACCGGATGTGATTATGCGTCTGAGAACTCTCTTGTTAACTTCCCGGTTTTCCTTGACTGCTCCCCCAACTCCACTTTGTCCACATCCCTGATTATTGATCTCACCTGTGTCTTGTTCTTTTGTCTTCAGTGTACCTGTGTATTTATGCTCCTTGTGTTCTTTGTGAAGTCTTGCATGTGTTTATACTGAAATTCTGAGCTGTGTTTCTTACCGTTTCTCCAGTGTGCCAATACTTTCCTCAACTGTTTCTCAATACCAAGAATATAAAGAACAAGCTTTTGGGGAGTTTTGGGGAAGATAGTTTTGCAAGGTTATCTTAAAAAATTCAACACCAAAAGTACACAGGAACAGAGAACTCAGTGCTGCGTACTTGCTTTTAGGTAAGTTATCTGCCATTATAACATATTATAACGCACATTATAACACACGCCTGTCACAATCAGTTGTGTATTTCAATTCGTTCTTGTTGGGAAGTCACCACACGAGAATACAAGGACAACAAGAACACATATTGAGACCCTGTAATGTCTTGTTTCTATTAGCACTTCCCAAAATTTCTCCTTGTTCACCCACCGTCATGCCGGGACAACTGGGAAAGTTGGGTTCAGGCTGGGTGGGGACCCAGGAGGGCCTAGTGCGCCACTGACATGTGGAATAGGAATATTTGATCTACCTATTTGGCTACAGGGGATAGTTTTGTTCCTGCTTCAGGCATTATACACGGCAGGGCTTGCTCTTTGTGTATCTAATGTTTTCGGTTTTGACTGCAGCATGTCCTACTGAATAATGAGTATATAAATTTGATTAAGATTACTCTGTTTGCTTGTGCATTCTTGTGGATTGGACCATGACACTTGGAGATGCTTACATGATGAGACTTGCATCCAGCTGGCTCTGGCTTCCATGTGTTACATTAAACAGGCATGCAGAAGACGTGTGTGTTGAGAATGGTCATATGGTCCTACACTACATGAACATGTGCATGTGTCAAAATAATGCACAAGTGGACTAGGATTGAAATAACTGGTTTAAGCTCTATGGGACAGATTGCCATTGTGTACCCAGAGTGTGAAGGGTCTGAATATCTAAGTGAACTACCAATTACTTTTTATTTAATCAGTTATCAAAAAGTAATACAACGTTGATATATTGCTTAAACAGGACTACATCATTCTTCACTAACATGACTCCAAAACAATGTGTTATTATTAACTGAAAGCAACCACTGAGACACCTTGGACAGCTTTCAAAACATAAATAATAGCAAAGGCACCCATGGCGGGGCCGGGCCTGACCGTCCGCGGCAGGAGGGTGATGATTACGCCAAGCAGCCCCAGCTGGCAGCTCATTCAGCATCAAACAAAAGAGCTGCACGCTGAGGGAGAAAACCGAAAAAGATGGATGCACTGTTCATAGTTGGAACCACCGCTGAGGAACCGACCTGCCTTCTAGGACTCCCACGATCACTCCCTGCATGCACCTCACAATTCCTTCCATTACCATCTCCTCACACAGCGTAAATAAACACCCCTCTTAAATAACTGTGTTCATGCCAAGTCATCGGCTTTTACCGCATCACAGCTTGTTTTTGAGAACTAATGAGATGAAACATCGCTTGCAGACTCATACTGTTGTGCTTGACAGTATCTCTCATCTCCAGCCATCTCATAGTGCTAACCGAATAGCCTTTCTAAGAGCAACTGTAGTTGGAAATAGTGGCTCAGATTGTTAGCAGTTAGCAAAAGAACAGTACATGTACAAGCTTTGCAAAGTTGAGTAAAGAGCCAAATTCACACAGTGGATGATCATGAAAAAAATCCTCATATTTGTATCACGATACATTCTTAGAAAAAACGTTTTCCATCTAGCACCCTAAAGGGTTCTTCGGTTTGTTCCACTGGGGGAACCCTTAAGGGTTTATGTAGAACCCGACAACAAAGGGTTTCCCATTCAGAAACAGTTCTAAGTAGAACCCCATTGGAAAGCTAGAACCATTAACCATCCAAATAATCCTTGAGGAACCCTTTTTTCTAAGTGTTTACTTGAAGATATGTTCATGATACATGATTATTTATCAAGATATTTGGGATTGTTCAACCACGAAATGAAAACAAAAGTTAGTACAAAAATTGATTTTAATGCCCAATCATCTACTTGTTACTGTGAGTAACGATGGAGTTGGTCAGTGTTATAAAAGTACCTGTGTTATTCTGGGAAAAGTATATCATGATGTAATTAATTGCAATAGCAATATTATATCATCATGTTGCCAGCCCTATTCATCATTACAAGTTGTGTACTTATTTTTGAGGAGAGTCTGGTCGCAGATCACTTCTGTGAGTCGTTCCCCTTCTGTGGTACCTACATTTTGTCATCGTCTTCTACTGTGCAGAGGTGGTTTTTCCAGTAAAAAAAATTGCCTGAAATGAAGCATCATTTGCAGAGAGACAGGTTATGTTACAGAGAATCTTTAAGATGGCTACAACTCTGGTATATTTTTCAATACCAACTAGCAAGACTTGATTTTTATGATTTTGGTTTATGTGTTAATGCTGCAGTTTTTGTGTGTAATTTTGAACAATTAAAAGAAAAAAAGTTATTTTATACTAAAAAGGACAATCAGTGAGAGGGGTGAAATGCAAAGCTAAGTTCCTAGCAATCAAACAGCTAGCCATTTCCCAGCTACAACCAATATACTAATCACCGAATCTTATACATTAAAACATAAAAATATATTGCCTACACCCCAATCAAACTTCGTTGAAGTTCTGAGAGTGGCCAAATACGCTATATATAGCTATGATTTGCTTAAGTAATATTAGCTAGGGAGCTAGTTTGCCAACTAGCCATGTTGGTATTCCACAAGTAAATATGTTAATGTTTAATGTAGACTGTTTATTTCATTTCAAATACATTTCACTTGCTGTAGCTCGCTAAATGTTTGCACAAAGCACACAGCCTGCCATATTGAATTAGATTTTTAATCGTATAACTTAATAATGTGACATCATTTCGTGGACTCAAGAGAGAAGGTGGACTGAGAGATGAGAGTTAAGGGCAGACATTGTTGCATTTCTACAGCAAAATATAACATATAGCCCTGAATCTGGAGCTTTTAATTATCATTCTGCAAGCAGTGCACAAAGAGAGAGAAAGAAAAGAAATGAGGGAGAGAGAAAGAGAGAGAGACTGATTGCGAATGAGTGCGAGTGAACTGAGAGTCTGAGCACGACATATTTAGCACACCATTATATTCTCAGTTTTTCATCAGATTCCATTTACTTGCTAATGTTTTATGAATGCAGAATTACTGAAATAAACTTAACGCTGAAAGAAATATACATCTACTCTGTATATTTAGAAGTTAAAACATTTTCAGGATACCCAACATTTCTTGTAGTGAACAGCACAGCTCCCCAAATCTATCAGCTTTATGACGGTCATGACAGGTTTGTCTGGTTATTCTGTTATTGTGCAACAGTTGTACTTCTTTGGGAAGGGAGCAACTTTCCAAACGCTGCTGCCATGAAAAATGCTTTATTGTCACAAGAAAGGTCTAACCACCAATCTTTCGGTTAACAGCCACACGTGCTATATAGTAGCTCATCGGTTACAGTTCTGTACTAGCGACTGGAGGGTTGTGAGTGCCAGCTAGCGAGCCACTGTTGGGCCTCTGAGGAAGGTTGTTAAAGTTAGAGTTTGGGCAAAAATGAAATGTACACAGTGTTCCCCCTTACACCAAATGCATGTTTGGTGTCCAAAGTTTGCTACGAGGCTAATGTAGCTAACAAGCAAGGGAAGCTTATAGCTGCTAGTTTAGCATTGTGCAAACTGCATGTCTAAATCATCACACACTCTCCTCAAAGGGCATTGTTTGGTTCGGTGATACAATTTGCACATAAAAGATAAACAAGTCTGTTTGAGATACTGAACAACTCGACAAAGCTGCTTGAGAGAATTGTGCGATAATTCAGAAATACAGCAAGGTAGCTAAATAATCTTTCCTTACATGTTAGCTATATTAGCGTCATAGCTCCAGAGCAAAACGAAAGAAGGAAACTTCCGACAGCAAGCATGTCTTGGCTCATCGATGTACATTTGGGGTAAGTGGAACCTTGTGTACATATTTTTCTGGTTGAACTGTCACTTTAACCCTCTGTGCTTCGTTTGGATTCTGCTACACTTGTAGGCTGTTGTGGATAAGCGCGTATGCCAAATGAATAAATGTCTTAGAAATTGCAATAGCTACGCTGATAAACGCTGGGCAGTTACTCTCACGTAATGATTTAACTTGCTATAATTCATAATGCCTTTTGGATTTAAAGTTCAAATTCCCTGAGAGAGAGAGAGAGAGAGAGATGGTGTTCAGACCTGGAAATTCAACATTACACACTCCACGCTGCATCTGGGCATCTCCTCAAAATCAATCTCCACTATTAACATGCAGCTGCAGTTCCATTATTACTATAGCCTAATTTCATCCAACCCCTCATCCTGCGCCCACCACACACACGCACTCTCCTTTTGTTACCTTGGCATCATAAATCTCGCCGCTTAAACACACACTTATGATGCTGCTCAGGGTTTGAGCAATTGGGCTGAAAGCTAAGAAAATGTGTTCATATTCACACCCACTCTCTCGTGCTCTCTTTCTATCTGCTTCTATCGGTATCTCCTTCCTAGCACCCATTTACACATCTACACTGGAGGTGTGTATCCCTCATCCTGAGATGATACAATGAACATGTCAAACGTGATGAACGAGCCAATGTGTGAAATACACACGTTAAAGCAGCCAACAATTCAATACGATTAAATGATATGATTTAGAGCTGTTTCAGTCTGATACAAGGTTAAAATATTACGCCACTATAGGTAATGATAATGGTACACCATAGGTGGCATACTATTTTTACGTACATTAGTATGTGGTTTTGGACATAGGCCATAGTTGTGCCTTCCCACTCGTAACATCTCACTTCAAGTCATTTAAAAAAAATACTGGGAACTCCGTTATCCTGCCCCCTCTCAAGTCTTCTTATTCTCTTTGGGCTTTTAGAGGAGATCACAGCTGAAACTGTAGGTGAAGAACATTTTAGAATTCAGACACGTCGCTGTGATTCCTTGATCCCAGTGTGCTGCAAACGCCCGTCTGCTTGGCAGTCCACACCGTCAGACTTTTCTTGGTACTGATCCGCATCAAAGGTATGTGTTCTGTGTACTAATCACTGCCCAGTCTTAGTCTAGAATTCATGAACATGCCTGAGGGAAACACCCTTAAAAACTGGGTTCTTAAACTGATGGGCTTGTGAAAAAGACTTTTCCTTTACTAAATGGTTCTCACATCCTTAGGGATGATTTTCATTCCAGTCCAGCACACCAACACACCTGAGCACGTACTGCTTAGCACTGGATTTAATTACATAATATAATAACTTGGCAACGTTGGGCAAAATAGCCAGCTACCTAAATGCAGCACTGCACTGACACCAGCCTAATACCTCTTTAGCTAATGTTAATGTTACCTCTCTAGAAGTAGCTATATGATGATACGTACACTAAAGAACCAGCCGTACTGCCAGTCTGCACTTAACTAGCAAATAGTGATGGGAATTTTTTTAGAAATAAATCAGATGAATCAGAAATAAATCACATAATTTGCTCTTTTCAATAAATCACATCATTTGGCTTAGCTTACCAATAAGAGCCGGCTCTTTTGGGCTCCCAAACAGCTCATTTCCAATTATTTATTTTTCAAAACTGGACCAAGTTTGTGATGTTGAGCAATGATTGTTCCTCTTTGCCTATCTATTGCTTAGATTGTTCAATGAAATTTTACTCTACCTTCTAATGAACAAAATAACATTACTTTGAATTGTGTTATTTTTAAAATAAAATCTACAAGTAGCAATTCAGTAAGCAATTCTGCATTCATAATATTGTGTCTTCTGAGTCTGCGCTTGACTTTCATGAGATAATTTGAAGAAGGTTCCTTTCCATTTATCATGATAACCGTCCACCTCCCCTAATACACTTCATTAAATACATCATCATAACAAGCAGCAGTGTGGTCAGACCCTCCCGCTCATGCTGCCTAGGCTGCACACAGGTGAGAGTCAAACACACATCTCACCATTCACCCTAATGAAAATCATTATACTACATTGAAGAACTCAGATGTTGATCAAAAGTTTCCCTTCTGCACAAATTGCACTTCATGATTAACGACATTAGGACTGCAGAATACAAATGAATTTTCAGCAAGAATATTTTCATGTATGCGAGTCGGCTCTCACTGTCCTAAAAAAACGGGCTCTAAGAGCCAACCCGTGTACAAACGGCACATCACTGCTAGCTAAATAGCTTATCATACATTCGTTTGGGTTAAATTATGTTAGCTACCACTTTTTTTTAAAAGCCTGCTTAACATTACAAAACGCTTGCTTATTTCCCTTGCTAGCTTATCCTCGCTCTTAAGATACGGCTTCAGGACAAAAACACAAACATACATTTATCTGATCAGTTGGCTAAATCTACGTGTCTCGTACATTTGAGTGTGATATATCTATAGAATATCGGGACAACCAAAACATCCCAGATGCACACAAATGTCAGCACAACGTGCGCAATTTATGTCTCAGAGACGTCACATGCAGCTCTTTTGCTAATTAGTCGGCACAATGTAGTTTTTCTGATTATCTGCTTCCTCAGCCATCCTTGAGTATAATGTGTGATCTAAACCAGTCAGTGTTGTAAGACAGCACCCACTTCTGGTGAGGATTTATAAAACCTTCACACTCTCACCATGTAATAAACTGTTCCCTTCAGACAAGCAACAAATTTGCAAGGGCGAAAATCCGGTGTGACCGCTGCTTAACAGTAATAAAACTGCATTGTGCCGACGTCCACCCAATTAGCAAACGAGCTGCATGTGACGCCGTTGAGACGAAAATTGCGCACGTCGTGCCTACATTAGCTAGACTGTGGGGGTACACTGGCGCATTCACTCGCGCGGTGGGCTACATAATGGATTTTTGATTTGTCCACTCCTGTAATTTTATATTGACACCTGTCTAACAAATACACAAAAATGAGTGAAAGGCTTTAATGAATTTGAGATATCTTCAGGCACTCCTACAGATTTACCCGGCAGATAATTATGAAGTTGTAACATTAATCACTGAGTGGCACGTCGGAACTGGCGCAGAGCCGCGGGCACCACAGGCAGAGCCGCAAATTAATAAATGGTCGCGCGCACATGTCATGAATTATGCACATTACGCCAGGAACTGACTAATTGAAACCATTACAACCCTGACACTGGTTGTTAATATGTTTCCTGTGTATTTATAGGAATCATTTTCTGCCACCGAAGCGAGCCGATGAAACATGGGCTGATTAGAAACGACGGAGCAGCCTGTTCAACAAGGCGCAAAACACACAGCGTGCGGCAAACGCCACCTCACACAGCAGAGGGGATGATCATGTATACCACACACAGACACATAGTGGTGTTGGATTAATAACAAAACAGTCGATTATTAAAGCAACGCAACCTTTTGAAGGTGCAGCAGAAGAGACACACGAAGACAAACGGTGAGTGAAAAGAAAGCCTTGACCTTTTACTAATGCAGCAGAGCTGAATATAATGTTATAATCAGTGCCATCTTGGACCCAAACCCTTCTCCCTCAGGCTCTAACACTCGCTCACGATCCCTCATGCTGAATCAGAGACCCAGACGCCCCTGTGCATGTTCATACCAACAAGGTCAGTGCAGATCACACACCACAGAAGGCATGGCTTTGAGTCCATATATGGGAATGTGGGCATGTTATTGAATCCATATATGGAAATGTGGGTGTGTGTTTGAATCCATACTGTATAGGGGTTCTTCAAGTAGGAAGAATGAACTCATTGCCATTTATATGTGCACATGTATTTTCACATATACCTAACACGGCAGGATTTTTGCAAGGTCATATTTATAAACTTTCAGAATTTCACTGTTAATGCAAGCTGGCTGGCTTAGCTAACCTGACAGGATTTCTGGAATTAGTTTTAAGCCATATTTATAAATCTTCATAATGCACTGCACTTAGGGTTGCCAACTCAGTGTGATGATGTTCCTGGAGATTTTTATTTATTTATTTATTTTTGAGGGGGGGGGGGGGGGATGTTTTTTTTTGGGGGTTTTTGGTAGGTTTTT
>JAOUQW010000009.1:17662278-17672847 GCA_028565825.1 Olivaichthys viedmensis | reverse complement strand
TTTTTTTTATTTAGTGTTTTTAATTTTTTGTGATGATTTTTTTGTGTTTTTTTATTTTTTTATTTATTTTTGGGGGGGGTGGGGGGTGGGGTGATGTTTTTTGCATACATTAGATTAATTATATCTATAAATTAAAATGTATTCCCATTCAGGCAAAATAAGTTATTAATGTCCAAATCCTATACCAAACTGACCCCATGCAAGTGCCAGATACACCCCTAAACGTCTTCTCATATCTATACTTTATTTATGACAAATATATATAATAATATGAGACCATTTTAGGACCTTGGTGTTTGTAGATATTTACGGAAAGCATTTTTTTAACTGCTTCGTTGAAATGTATAATATTACTTTGAATATTACAATATATTTGGCATTGATTGTTATTGATTTTTTTGTTGGAATTTAAAAGCAATGTATAGGAAGGGGTGTATTGGGCTGCTTTTGTCAAAAAGAGTTTAATGACTACTAAACTCGTCAGGCAGTTGTTAGTTCAGGTTAGTACGGCAGGTTACGATGATGGGTTTTCAGTGCACTCACTAAGTGTTGTCTGAATTTGGTCTATATAGTGAAGAGTGAAAGTGAGTGAGGGAGCGATTTCAGACAGGGCTTTAGTGTTTAACACACACACACACACACACACAGTGCTCGTGATTGGTCAAAACACTTCGCTAAATGATTTTAGAAGTCGTGTCTCATGTCACTTAAATAAACCCACATGTTCATACTTTTAAATTTATTTTACTTACCATTTCAACCTGACAAAAAATTGGCAACCCTAACTGCACTGCTAATGCTACCTACTGTAACACTGAAAATGTATTGTGCATGCCTTGAGGTCAGTCCTGGTTCGGTGAGCGATTGTTTGGATCTGTGTGTTCTAAATGCGGAAGAAAAAACCAAAACTGAAGACTCAACTGAAGTTGAGTTGAAGCATACCTTTTGTATCCCTCCTTGAGATTTTGTTTTAATATGTATTGTGTGTTCCGACCTTAATAATTCATTGTTCCTTTTACTTGGCCGCAACATTGGTGGCAGTGGTGGGATTTCTGAGTTTTTGTTTGGATTTATTCTCAATTTAGACCAATTATTGGATTTTAAAGCGTGTATGTGCCTGCTAATGCAAACTTGCGGGCCTATTGGATTACGCTTTTCTTTCTCGGATAAAGGTAGTCGGACATTTCTCAGATCACATCTATTGTATTACATACTGTCATGGCAAGTAAGAAATCAGAGAAGCTGTATGGGTATGAAAATGAAATATTTTTCATACTTTGGCACAGATTTCAGTTGTAATGCTTGAAGCAATGTGAAAATAGAGCCTTTTACTAGCAATGGTTCCTGATTTTTCTCAAATTGGATTAAACAGTTTTAGGCGGCTATGCGTGCATACGTGTGCAGAGACCTGATGCAGGGTATCGTGCAACGCTGAACGCTGTGCTTCCTACTCATTTGAATGGTGCCATGTTTCTACTGTGGGACAGTTTGCCACCTCATGCACAGTGTGACTACACTGCTGTAGTCAAAAAACTTAAGGAAGTGTTTGGTCAGAAACAATTTCTGCTGTACTTTCAAACATGTCTTAATGCTAGATCCAAGTGTGCCAACTAGAGCCTTGAAGTGTATGCACCTGAAGTTACTGGCCGTATCTGCATAATTTTATGCATTGCGCTGCTGCCACACGATTGGCTGATTAGATAATTGCATGAATGAGAAGGTGTACATGTTCCTAATAAAGTGCTCGGTGAGTGTATATAACAACGACAGCTTACTGTGTATATATATATGCTGAATAAACAATACACATTGGCATGTGCAGTGAATGGTCAGATTTTGGGCACATTAGGTACCCTGTGTTTGAACCTGTGTGTTGGAGATGAGTATTGGAAACAAATTATGCAAGTAGTACATAGGATTACTTAGAACAGGGGTGTCAAACTCAGGTTCTACAGAGATTTGTGTTTACCCTCTTCTAACACACCAAATTCAGCACATGAAGGCCTTGGGTATTAGATGATGAGTGGAATCAGGTGTGTTGAATGAGAAAGAAAGCTAAACTCTTCAGTGTGGTGGCCCTCTAGGACTGCAGTCTGACACCTGTGACTTAGACTGTTCTCTTAGCATGGGACTTTTTTGTTGCAGCACAATGCCGTTCTCAATGTTGGTAACTCTACACTACATTTAAGAAGCATTGATATTACCCTCCTTGGAACTAATCACTTTGTACCTGAGTGCTGTAATGTGTCTGTGCCTGACAATATTTGTGTTCCCTCCATGAGTGAGATAGGGGTTCCTGTTAAGGTGAACATAGCTACACCTTCGGGCCCAAAACCAGATGCCTTCTTAAGCGACCAAGAGCCTGACACTCCTGATGGAATGCAGCTTATTGCTGCACGCTGTGTTACCACAGTAAATGGCTGCACAGTAGCTTGGTTACTTAACCCAACTGATCAGAAATTTACATTACCTGAGGGTATTTTATCGCGTCAAGGAGGGGGATGTGCTTGAAGAGTCATCTTTTCTTTCCCTCACTCAAAAACAACTGAGGCTTAATCCACACTAACACGGGTAAATCTGATAACGCATCTTTTCAAATCCGCTCTCCCAAGTGGATAAATCTGAAAACGCTGTTTTTGCATTGTAGTGTGGATAAGGAAAACGTAGCCTTTCGAAAACACTGCGTATGATCGTCATGTGATCTCCACAATTTGAAGATGGCGGAACCCATTGCGATGCTGTTTTCTGTAGCAGGTATTTTAATTTCATGTTTAACTGCTTTGTATAGTATACAAGCGGCCCTGTGCCGTGCAAGAAAGCGTGTTTTATGACTGCAACATCAAAACAAATGAAAATAGCGGAAATGGCGTATAGGTCATGGGTCAGACACTCAGTGCTAGAGAATCAGTCAGATTTAATGTACTATGCTTTTGTCACAAAGCTAAACATATTTGTTTAATATTCATATTTTGTCTTTGCATCTGTACCGCGTGGGTACCAGAGGCAGTAGGATGAAAGTGCTGAATCTGTTTAGTGAGACAGCTGAATGCCATAGCCATAATCCACATCCAGGCTCAGAGAACGGGCAGTCAGGACTAACAGTACGTGTCTACTTGCAAGTTCAAAATCTGGCTCGCCTTGCAGCAGCCAAAGTTCAGGAGATCTCAACTTTATGCAAATGCATCCACTCGCGCATTTAGCCAATCGGGTGAAAGTAAATTGGTGTTTGTTACAAAGTGGATATATTTCGGTCGTTCTACAGAAGTGGTGCAAAACACTGCCCTCCCTAAAAATACTTTTTTCTAATGCATAAATGGGCAGTCGAAACATATTTAAGTTTAGTACTTTTTTCTTTATTGAGATTTGCATGTCCCTCAGTCGAATCCCTAAATTACATTGAAAACAATTTTGGCCAATTTTTAAAAATACTTTTTCTTAGTATGCCTTTTAGATTACTAGTGAAATTAAGTTGAAATGTGCTTGTCAAGTCTTTAAAAAAATGTTTAAATAATTTTTAAAAACTGAAAATATGCTGTCCCCAATTTTCATATCAATACTGAAACACACACAAAAAATATCTCTGCACGAGAGAAATATTTTGCCACACCCATGAACATGTGACCAAGAAGAAGTGTTAAACCTTTTGCTCCATCTGGACCACATGGTGAGTAGTTTTCCTTCAACATTTTAAAATAAAACAATTTCCAAGTCAGAAAATCTGGAGTGTCACTACCGAACACCTTGTTACTCATACAAAACTCCTTTGGTTTCACCTCCTACAGCTTCAGAAGCACTTTGCTTGCACCACTGATGAAGGACTTTTGTCCAAAATATATAATAACAATGACCACCAGCAGCAAGCAGAGGCAGTGTGGCGGTATGCGACGACAGATTTTGCAAGTGGACACGTACCGTAATGACTGAATGACAAATAAGGGATACAAGGAATACGGCAAAGTAAAGCAAATGCAAGACACATGCATTACTTTGCCAAACACAATTACATAACACAAACTGTGGCTCTGTCCCAAACTCTGGAGTTTATGACTAGTTAGTGTTCTTACTAGAACATCAGCCATTTTAGGAAACATCCTAAACACTAGAAGACTTCTTGAGTTGTTATTTTCAAGCCTTTATATGGCCTTGGTGTCCATGGGTTTCCCCCTTTGACCATGTCAGTTTTAAATGTTACAAATGTAACATTCAAATGACTGTGTATTAAATAAAGGGTAAAGTTAGCAAAAATATCTGTAACATATGGCTATGCATAGGTCATAGGTGTTTAGTGTCCCTGTGGCCTTTAACTAAATGTGTTGATTTATGTACAGTGACATTTTCACATGATCTCACTAATCAATAATTAGCCTACTAGCTAGCAGTATATTAGCTAGCTACTGAACAGACTACATTAGTGATATGAAAGTGCTATTGTTTTCTTTTATAGCAACACTTTAATAGAAAACATTTTATAGTGAAGAGGTATTGATGTAACCTATCCAAAACCTTGTATTCTGTGTTTTTCTCAAAGACTGAGACTTATTGGTACAACTTGTTAGAACCCTTCTTTCAAATACACTTCTAATATGCTGTCACCATAAATACCCCATAAATACCCTTCTTTCATATATTAGGGATATGCCTGATGGATTCTATGAGCCAGATGTTCGTATGTGAGAAGGCGCAGCACAAAACGCGACTTGATGCGGCCGCAAAATTCACTTGCAATGAGTCTGACATTAACGTTCAGTTTACTAAGGCTGTAGCTCATCACCAAAACTGCACTTGGAACCGCCTACTAAACACGCTCTGCGTGAAGCACAAATTGCGGTTTAAAAGCCTCTGTGAAACGATGGAAATGATCAATCCTAGAGCTGTAAAAAATAGGGATTGCACATTCAGAAACAACAGAGACACTTGTGTCAGAACATGTAAAAAGTGTGGAGGATATTAATAGGCTGATACGGCATTAGATTCCCAATTTGTTTTACCCTAATGAAAAGACTGCTTTTCATCTGTGTACAGAATAAACTACTTTGTATAAAAAACTGTATTCCATTTTTCTCGCTGTAGTCTGCAGCTCCTATAACATTTAGAAAATTAACAATGTCACAAAAGTCCTGTTTAGGGTGTTGAATTTCTTAGTTAGATGTGAGCAAATTGATGTATGTATTTGCCATGTATGTGCTTTGCCAAGATCTGCATAACAAAATTATCCCAGTGGTCGAGCAGTATTAAAACATGTAGTTTACCTAAATAGTTCTTTCACCAAGGCACTAAAACGGTCTCGTATTACAAATAAAGAATATTTATGAGAATGAATGAAAAAAAAACCATGAACCAGCAGTTCAAAAGTAGCCCAATTCTGTGGAAAAACTGTGCACCCGGATATACTGTACTGGTTTAAGTAACACGCATGGCATAAATTTACACCTGGCTTCCCACGTTTTGCGCCAACCCCCCTTTTAATGGAGAGACACGCACCATTTGCGTGTTTCCATGTGTATGGCACATAAGCTGCGTGTTTAGGCTCATACGCCAGTTTCGTACATTACACGCAAGATTTTTTGCACAGAATGCGGCCTAATTGCGGCTGAAAACAGCTTTGTACATCAGGCCCTATGTGTTGTAGCGTTTGGGACGCTTCCTAAAATAGCTATAACATTTTAGTAAGAACAGTGAGTAGACAGAATTTCTAGCATTTGGGACACAGCACCAGATAGGACTGTGAGCCTTACCTGTTAGAATAGTTTTAATTGCCTTAAAGGTTCTAGATTTTCAGTTTGTCCTTCTGGGGAAATCTTCAAATCTTCTATGTAACAGAGTATTTCCCTATCAGAGAGGGTTCCACGTAAAAACTCCTTTAGGAAGCTCTTGTTTCTAAGAGTGTTGTTTTAAAATGTGCTATATAAAGAAAGTGTACTCTCATTATCATGCAGTGGCTCAACCGTAACACAAATGAGAAATGACGTGCTAGTTTTCGGCCGTGTCTGCGCATTCCTCTGTTCCAGCTGCGAGGACGTGTTTAACAGCCGTGTCCGTCTGCAGGAACGCCGATGCGCTTCGGCCATCTGTTTATCTGTCAGTGTTTCTCTGCCTGCAGCTGTTTGGAACCAGATTCACCCCAGCTGTCCATCTGGTGCAGAGAGACATGAGACACTGGGCTAAACCAAAATGCATCAGCTGTTTAAGAGATAGGATGTGTGGAGGGTACGATTAGCTGCTTGTCTCAGAGCCAGGACATAAGATAAATGTTTAGCATGTGGACAGATTGCACAGATTAACCCTCCACTAATTATCAATGTTCTGTCCCATTGACCAAGACACAATCTATCATATCTTCATCTTAATGATCAATATAAATAATATTGGAGGAAATGGAGCCCCAAAAGTTGTTTCCATGCTCGAGGAGTCTCCTGATGGCAGGTTTGTGTGGAAATACAAGATGGAGGGAATGGAGGGACAACACTAATATTTCATGTTGGAAAATAATTAGCCCACTCTCCAGGACATTTTCTGCGACATAATACATCTGTTGCTCACGGAAGATCATCTTAAAATGACTCCTAATGGTCTTGTACTGACTGATTGAAGCAGACACACAAACCTCAACCGAGTTTTACTGTAATATTACAAGTGCAGTACACAGGATTACTCAGTGTTGGAGACTAGTGGATGGTTACATTTAAAATGATGGTTAAATGTAAATTAGTTCAAATCCCCCTGCCCAAGAACCAAGAAGAATATGACCAAAATTCAGATTTCAGTTCAACACCCACTACCATGTCACTGCTGTACTGAGAATGGTCCACCACCAAATAATATCCTGTCAGAAGAGGTTTTGTCCATTGACAAATTGTCATAGCAACAGATGTGCTACAGTCAGTATTTGTACACCTGAAAGATAACCTATATGGTAGGTGTACCTAATAAAAATGGCAACTGATTCTATGTATAGAATATATGTATTATTCATCAATAACATATGTTTGCATTATAAATAGTGATCTTACCCCTGCTCGTTGCCTCACTCTAGCTATAAATTTCCAGGTTTTCCAGGACTCTTGGGAACCTTTTTTTAGTATTGTTCCATTTTTAGTAAAAAATATAAATGGGTCATACAGACCCAAACAGAATAAGGTCTGCAGTGATACCTCGCTAGTATTTTAATGTGCTGATTTCCCAGTAACCACCGCCCCAAAATCTTTACCTGTGTTCTGTGTTTTAGATTTGGAATGAATAAAAGCTCATTTCCCTGCAGGCATGGTGCAGAAAACATTCCCTCAAAGGTCTTTGCTTCACTGATCAGGAAAATAAGACTACAGAAAGGTAATATTAAGAAAAATGTCACAGTATGCCTATAGTTTTAGACTGGGAAGAACAGTGGGTCTCCATATACTTCAAATGAACCACTGAAAAGAACAACGTGATGCAAAAATCTGAGCACACCACCAAGAACAGTTTTATTTAATCAGTTATGAACTTTTGTCAAATTATATTTCTTAAGACTCCACCATTCTTACTTAATGAGTTATTGTATTAATTGGGTCAATATCAGGTGTTAGTTGTTAAGAGGCAACAACACTTAACACTGTGCATACATGTTACCATTTAAATTAAACTATTTTAAAAACATGATGTTTTAACAAGACATTCAAATAGACTTCAGTTTCATAAGAGGATGTTTTATACAGCTAAATAATGGATCTGCCTCAGGTTTAAATAGTGGGATTATTGAATATCAAGGATAATTAATTAAGCAATTAATATGAACTAGTAAATTAGTAAGTAATTTATTTTAACCTGGGACAGTAATTCATTTTAAACTGGGATAGTTATTCATTTGAACCTGTAACAGTAATTTGTTTTTAATTTGGAACATTTATTTTAACCTGTAACAGTAATTTGTTTTTAATTTGGAACATTAATTTTAACCTGTAACAGTTATTAATTTTAACCAGGGGAGAGAGTAAGTCATTTGAACCTGTCTAACTAATTAATTTTAACCTGTGAATTCCTTACAACCTGTCACAGTAATTCCTTTTAGCTTGGGGCACTACGTCCTTTCAACCAATTACAGTAATTTATGTTAACTTGGTACAGTAAGTTATTTTAGCCTGGGCAGTAATTAATCTGCACCTGGGATAGTAATTCATTTTAACGTGTAATAATAATTAATTTTAACATGTAACAGTAATTCATTTTAACATGAAGAAGTAATTCATTTTAACCTGGGATAATAATTAATTTTTACATGAAGCAGTAATTCATTTTTACATGAAACAGTAATTCATTTTAACCTGGGACAGTAATTCGTTTTAACCCTAGAATACCTACGTACGTTGGGTCAAAAATAACATGGCGTGGAATTAACTAATTATAATTAATTTGTCACACACACACCGGCCGGCTCACTTCCGCGTTCACTTTCACAAGCTTCTGATCACTCGCACCTGTCCCCCCATCTCAATCATCCTGGATCACACACACCTGGTCACAATCAAACTTCCCCTATATCTACCCCCCATCCACAAACAATCAGAACTCAGTATTGTTCAGATGCATATCTACTTACGAAGCGTTTCTCTAACCGATTACCTGTACTCGACCCCGGACCAGACCCCGGATGCAAATCTCCCGACCTAATGCCTGCCCCCCGACACCAAGTCTAACCCTTTGGTTCTGCCTGCATCGTGCCTCCTCACCAGGAGCCTGCACTTGCGTCCTCCCTGCCAACAGTGTGACATAATTAAAGATATTTCCAACAAGAAACATTATGTGATAAAAGTGTTAAAAATGACTGGTCACTGATGTTTTCCACTCCCACATATGCACATGCCTGCCATCAGGAGGATCCCCGAGCATGGGACTTTCCATTAGGACTGTTTCTACTGATCATCACTAAGAAAAAGATGAGATATATTTGGTGTTGCTGTAAAATCACAAGGGATTTAGAAACCAAACCCTAGTCATTGTGGCAACATTAGAGACATAAACACAGTTATATGATGTTGTCACGCGCACGGCTGTTGTCATGCGCACGACCTAGCGTGGCGGTAGCTACGGCAACGGTGCACCATGCGCGTTTGTTCATGTTTTGTTCCCTCGTCTGTGTCACGTGAGTCATGTTAAGTGTTCCCAGCTGTTCCTTGTTCGTTCATTGATTTCTAAGTGTTTAAATACCCGCCTGTGTCCGTCCCGTATTGTCTCCTGTTGTTTGTGTGTCAGCACACCTGTCGCGGTGTGCTTAGTTTTGTATGTTAAACCCTTTTATGTATCCAAAATAAATATGTTGTTTCGAGAGAGAGGTTACGTAATTGTGTCCGCACCCGCGCACCTGCAGCACCTCGTGACAGAACAGGAGACCTCAAAAAAGGACACAGCGAGCCGCTCCCGATATCGCGCAGCGCGAGAGGAGGAATATCTGCCGGTGGAGGAGCTCTACGCGCTCCTCAGAGCTAAAGACCCGGCACGGCTGGCGGAAGAGTTCGCCGTGGCGGACGCGGCAGAGGAAGCGAGGGCTTCGCCGCGCTGCCGGCAAAAGCAACTGCCGCCAGCCGCCCCCCCGATCGCGGCTCCCCGCCGGAAGGCAAGGAGCGAAGCCACGCTGGGGCACCTCCCGATCGCGGCGCCACGCCGCTCCCGGCTGAGCCAGGGGAAAGAGCCCCAGAAAGTTTTTTTGGGGGGGGCTAGAGACGGCCGCTGGAGGCGTGGCCGATACCTCGGACGCCGTAGGAGGCGTGGCCGAGCCCTCGGACGCCGCAGTAGGCGTGGCCGAGGCCGTTCCGGTAGCGCCGCCTCCGGGCTTCGGGGACGACGACGTTCTTCCGCCCCCGAGCAAGAGGAGGACGTCATAGCGCCACACCTCCGGGCTTCAGGGATGACGACGTTCCTCCGCCACCTGAGCAGGGGGAAGACGTCATAGCGCCGCCTCCGGGCTTCGGTGACGACGACGTTCCTCCGCCCCCCGAGCAAGGGGAGGACTGGCTGACGGCGCTCTTTCGGGGGCTCTCCCTGGGGGAGGGCGACGCCACTCCGCGCCCCCGGGTGTCCGTCGACGCCGCCGCCGAGGAGGTCAGCGCTCTGCCCCTGCGCTTCGGAAAGGGCAAGGCTACTCGGCCTCCAGACACCGCGGTGGGTGGCCCCCTGGTGTCCGTCGACGCAGCCGCCGAGGACGTCAGCACTCTGCCCCCGTGCTTCGGGAGTGGCAAAGCCACTCGGCCTTCAGACACCACGGTGGGTGGCCCCCGGGTGTCCGTCGCCGGGCACGGCTGCAGCCAGCCTCCGGGCCCCCCGGACTGCCTTTGGAGGCGCTGCTGGAGCAGCGCTGTTGGGGGGGGGGGCTCTGTCACGCGCACTGCTGTGCGCATGACCTAGCGTGGCGGTAGCTACGGCAATGGCGCACCATGCGCGTTTGTTTATGTTTTGTTCCCTCGTCTGTGTCACGTGAGTCATGTTAAGTGTTTCCAGCTGTTCCTTGTTCGTTTGTTGATTTCTAAGTGTTTAAATACCCGCTTGTGTCCGTCCTGTATTGTCTCCTGTTGTTTGTGTGTCAGCACACCTGTCGCGGTG
>JAOUQW010000009.1:17600857-17615298 GCA_028565825.1 Olivaichthys viedmensis | reverse complement strand
ACGGGCCCAAAGTGTGCCAAGAAAACATTCCCCACACCATTACACCACCTCCATCAGCTTGGACTGTTGACACAAGGTATATATAGCCCATAGTTAACATGCTAATTCATGCTACCAGCATTGGAAGAAAAATTTACAACATTTCGTAACCTTTCCGACAACGAAATAAGAAAACCACTTAAATTATATTGTCTGCACAAGGCCAAACGGATGACGGACATATAAGCTTAAAAATCTCATCCTATCGAGGGGCTGCTCCTAAAGTGTCTATATTATCATTGTTGAGTTTTGGGGGGATGCTTCGATCCCGAATAACCTTCTCTTATCCAAAAGCCTACTCACTGTAGAACGTTTTTACAATCTTTGGTCTAGAATTTGAGTTTTACGTCTGCTCTCGGCTATGTGCAAGTTTTATAGCCGGTCTAACTGAAAATTCGGTTTACGACCAGTTGGTGCAACGGTCTTAAATTACACCCAGGCAAATTTAGGATTTAGCTTACAACCAGGCGTAAGTTCTGTTGGTGCGACTGGCCCCTGGGAATATGTTAATATTTTAATATTAATTCATGTATCCTAGTGCAATTTATTTGTTAGATGTTATGTCATTCTGCTGCTGACTGCCCAAAGTGAAGTTTCTAAAGAAGATTTCTCTCTCACACACACACACACACACACACACACACACACACACACACACACACACACACACACACACACGATCCAAGTGCAGTTCTTTATTCAATACAGGGATATTCAGGCTTGTGGTTGATAAACAGGCAAACAGGTCAAAATCCAGTGAATCAGTCCACGGGGTAAACAAATCCAAAGAACAGGGCAGAAAACAGTAGTCAGAAACCAGAAAAGTGTCGTTACCAGATATCCAAACCAGATGACTGCAGAAAAACATGTAAACAGCAAGACTTCACAATGTGTGTACTGAAAACTGGGGTTTATAAACACTGATGTTAATGAGGAAGTAATGAGTCAGGTGAGTGCAATGAAGGTCAATATTCAGGTGATGGGGACCTCTGGTGGTATGGAGTTGAAATGTCCATGGTGGCCATGACGGGAGTTACTGAGACACTTATTTTGATGGAATCCAATCATGGCCAGAAAGTAGGCTTCCCTGGGAATAAAAAAGCAGGGAAATAAAGATTGAAATTGTGGATGCTGATGGCTAGAGAGCATGAAAGCTCCTGGCAAACATTCACACATCTGACGCAGAGACTGGAACACAAGAGATGCTCAATGTCAATCCGGGTATCTTACGTTCTTTTCCCAGTGGATTTTCTCCCCTGTGATTACACTTATCACTGTAGAAAGGTAATTTATTTTGTTCCACCCCAGTAAACACTTAACCTGGATATTGTTTGTGCAGGGTTGGCTGCATCTGACTTAAATGCTTGAATGGTTCATTAAGATTGCAACGTAGGCAGATGCCTACTCTAAAACAGGTCAGAAGAAGGGGAGTGAAGTGAAAGTGAGCCTTGCAAGTAAATCAATGGGGGGGGGGGGTTCTGTCACAATAAATTTATTTACAGTCCAGAATGCATTCCTGAATTATATTTATCTGTAGGATATGGTTGACTTATTGAATTGGGTTGGCCTGTAGGCTTGCTTTGTTTTAGGACAATACAATTCAACCTCCGCCATCATTCAATTTATGCTTGGGAGTTTTGTATGGTAATGCCCTGACCTATATTTATGTTCATTTCAATTTAGATGCATTTTAATTAATGTGCATGTGCGCATGGGAGTATATAATATAATATTTGACAAACAGGAGCAGCGTGAGCTCATCCAGAAGCAGAGAAAACACTAACAGACGTGATATTTACTTTAGTACATTCTGCTCGGTTAGATGTCTTTCTGTTCAGATCACCACATTGAATGTAATTCTGAGGTGTTGTTTCCTATGATCTGCTGTTATTTTAAGCTAGTGAGTGGGTGGAAAAGAGACCGTTGTGTAACTGTCAGCCTGTCTTTTTACCTTGCAGTCACGTCTATGTTATTCCTGCATTTACATGGATGCTCTCGTTGGGTATTCTTCTGGCCCAGGTCATCATCCAGCCAATCACGTCGCTGCTGACACTCCTCAAAGGCATCCTGCTGATTATCACTGTAAGTACAGCTAATTAGCATCTTGACTCTAGATTGCACCATCTGTTTGCTGCTCAAAATGTCTCATATAGACAGTTTTTTTCCCCACCATTTTATCATTCATCATTTTATCTGTCTCAAGAATATATACAACCAGTGGCCAGTTTATTAAGTTCACCTACCTTGTGGCTACACTCTTTGGTCATTTTATCAGGTACATTTACCATATAGGTCACTTTGCAAATGTATTAGTGACTGTCGCCCATCTGTTGTTATGCACAATGTGTCAGCCCCCCTCTACCCCATCCATTAATGGAAAGGGACAACCATGGGACCACCGCTGACCAAATATTATTTGGGTGGTGGATTTTTCTCAGCAAAGCAGTGACACCGACATGGTGTTCTCATTTATTTCCTTCACCGAAAGTAAGACAAACTACACCGGCACACGCATACATACACACAGTAAAACAGCCAGCGTGTTCCAGTGCCATCTGCATGAAGTGAAAAATACGCCATGCCACTTGCATCCTCTTCTCATCATCCCACATGTCACAGGCCCCATGACCGAGGCAAACTGATTAGAGGCAACAGCAATTCCCACTCGGCCAACACACAGTCAAAGCAAAGTTAGACTGAGCACCAGGCAAGCTACAAAACCGCTGATATGAGTGTATCCGGCCCAGCAGCATTGCTGGGATTTGAATACATTTTTAACTGACACCTACCTTGTTGGTGCACCTTAAGTGAACAGCTAGAGACTATAGCTCATCGTTTTGCATTCATATTGTGTATTAATCGGCCTTTACCTTTTTATCAGTGATCAATTTGTGACAGGATGCTGTTGGCTGGATATTTTTGGTTGGTGGACTGTTCTCAACCCAGAAGTTACATTGAGGTTAAAAATCACACACACTACTATACCACTACTGTAACGGCGGTACTCACGTACACACACAAAGTAGGATCCAACAGCAGAATTTATTACCGCGAACACAATCCAAAGAGGGTAATCTAATGTACAGGCAGAAAGCTCAGTAAACCAGGTAATCCAACAAAAGGCAAACAAATCAAAAGGGGCAGGCAATATCCGTAGCCAAGAAAATGGGCAGTAATGTCGAAAAACAGAAAACACACAGGTAAAGGAAACGCTCAGAATTGACATAAAATATGGGCAAGACTACACAACGTGTCTGGGTAGCTGAGCAGTATTTATAGTGAATGTGATGACGGTGCAATGTGCAACAGGTGAGTGAACTGGTGAACCGGAAGTGCTAGAACTCCGGGGATCGGGACCTATGGTGGTGCGGGGTGGTATTGCTTGTGGTGTTGGGGTTGGCCGTGACAGAACCCCCCCTCTAGGTTCGGCGCCGGACAACCACATACCCCGACACCGGGGCCACCCCCTGGGTCTGGGAGCGGGGTGACCAGGGTGAGTCCTGTGGAAATCCTGTATGAGCGTGGGGTCCAGGATGTCGGCCACAGGGACCCATGAATGTTCTTCCAGCCCGTACCCTTCCCAGTCCACCAGGTACTGCAACACCCCAACGCCCTTGAAGTATTCTAAGTTACGGTGGTTCGTCAGGACTAGGAAGGGGTGTTTGGCCTTCTCTAACCAGTGCCTCCATTCCTCAAATGCGAGTTTGATTGCCAACAACTCCCAGTTACCCACGTCGTAATTCCGTTCCATAGGGGTCAGCTTGTGGGAGAAGTGCGTGCAAGGGTGGAGACACGGAGGAGAACCCAACCACTGTGACAGAACCGCCCACTTTCTGATGTGTGAACTTCCACTACGAACGGCACCTCGGGGTCTGGGTGGCAGAGAAGCGGTGCCGTGCTGAAGCATCTCTTCAGCAGTTCAAACACCCGGGAGGCCTCTGGGGTCCAGTGCAGGGTCCTAGGTTTGCCCTTAAGGAGTTGGGTGAGGGGAGCGGCGACAGAGCTGAACCCTTGGATGAACCGGCGGTAAAAGTTAGCGAACCCCACGAACCGCTGTATCTCCTTGATTCTGGTGGGCTGCAGCCACTGTGCTACCACCTGGACTTTGGAGTCGTCCATTGCCAACCCATGGGGGGAGATCACGTACCCCAAGAAGGAGATGCTGGTTTGATGGAAATCACACTTCTCCAACTTCATGAACAGACAGTGCTCCAGGAGCCTATTCAGGATGACTCGAACGTGGGACACATGTTCATCCATATTGGCCGAATACACTAGAATGTCGTCGATGTATGTGACGACCCACCTATCCAGCATATCTCTGAGGACGTCGTTGACGAAGGCCTGGAACACTGAGGGCATGTTCGCCAGTCTGTAAGGCATAACCAGGTACTCATAGTGGCCCCTAGAGGTCATGAAGGCCGTCTTCCACTCATCCCCCTTCCTGATACAGACCAGGTTATATGCGCTGCGAAAGTAGAGTCGGGTGAACACTCTGGCTCCTCGCAGCTGCTCGATAGCCGCCGGGATCAGGGGCAGGGAATACCGGTTCTTAATAGTCACGGCGTTTATCCCCTGGTAATCAATGCACAGCCTCAGTCCCCCTTCTTTTTTCCCCACAAAGAAAAAACTAGCTGCTGCTGGTGAGGTGGAGGGGCGGATGAACCCCTGTTGGAGCGCCTCCTCAATGTACTCCTTTATGGCGGTGTGTTCCGGCTTGGCAAGGGGATAGACCCAGCCCCGGGGAGGCATGGCCCCAGGGAGGAGGTCCCAACTACGGTGTGGTGGCAGCTGGGTAGCCCGTTGCTTGCTAAAGACATCACCTAGGTCGGCGTACTGGGGCGGAATGTCGACAGCAGCGGTCACTTTGGGGCTCTCCACGGGGGTGGTGCGACAGGGCAACTGGATACAATACTCCTGACAGTGTGAGCTCCACTGCGTGATCTCTCCCTTACTCCAAATGATGACGGGGTCGTGGGGCGCCAGCCACGGATATCCCAGGATAATGTACTCCTCGCAGGAGGGGAGGACGAACAGGGACAAGGATTCTTGGTGACACAGCCCCACCCGGAGAGTGATGGGGGGGGGAGAGTCGGGCGCTGCACTCCTTCAGATCCAATGGGCCGACCATCCAGGGTGGTGATCCTGAGAGGTGGTGAGATGTTGACTGTGGGTATGGAGAGTTGGCGGGCTAGGGTGAGGCTGATGAAGTTTCCTGCGGTACCGGAGTCGATCAGGGCTGGAACAGAGAACCTGTTATTAGACCAGGAGATTGTGACTTATGGTGAGAGTACGGTTTTCCAAATGGGTATGGAATTCGGTACTCACAAAAGGCTCCTCATGTGCCCTGGCTGTCCACAGTAGAGACAAAGGTTGTCCCGCAGACGGCTCTCCCCAGCCACTGCCGGTCACCAGGGTGCGGAATTCCATCGCGAAGGCAGAGGCAGATCGGGTACCCTGGCGTATCTCACACAGCTGGTCTCCCACTGCTTTCCCTGCCGCAGCGTGATCGAACACGGCACGAAACTGCTCAAGGAACTGTGGCTCTGAAATGGGGATGTTGCTATTCTGGGATCACAACGCGGTAGCCCAGGCTTGCACCTTCCCGGTGAGCAGCAATATTATGAAATGGATCTTATCGGTCTCCACTCGGAACATCTCGGGGTGGTGCTGGATGTACAAGTCGCACTGCATGAGAAACCCCTGACACTGGTCCGGAGAGCCGTCATACCGCTCCTGCGGCGTGATGAACGGAGCCACCGCTGCCGATGCTCGTGGGGCCGCTGGTCACGATACGGTCATCTGTCCATTATTTTGTTCAGTAAACTGATGCTGTGAAGGATAAAAGACGTACATTTTTGTTTTGTTGTGTGGTATTTTGATACAAGATGTTTAAAACAGCTGAATGTTTTAAAGAGGTGTAAACTTTAAAAAGTGGAAATTTGTGATAAACTACAGAAGGTTAAAAGTGAAAGTCCACTTTAAACAACATTCTAGCAGTTTCCCAAACCAAATAACTGCCCTCACACTGCTGATGATGTGTTATATGTTGTCCTACTTGGAAATTGGACACAGATACTGTGATGTATAGAAAACAAGTAATATTAGATTGTACGGTTATCATAGCATGTATTTATCATATGCTTCCTCTAGTTTCAAGTAGGAAAGTAAGAACAGCTGGTGCGACCCTGGCTGTGTGTAACGGTTGGCGTATAATGAGAAAAAGTGAGATGAGAGGATGCGTGAGTCATTGAAGGAGGACAGGATTATTCAGATGTTTCATTTTCAAACGCACACACGCACATGCGCACACACACACCTGTCCTCTTCGTTGGCACTCTCTCCACGAGAGTTCAAGAAAGTGTAAGACTGCAACAAACAACATCTGCAGGAGCAAGCCGAGGTCTCCCACTACCACTAACACACACACATACATCATGCCCAAGTTTCTTGTCCCCCATAATCCCTTCTGTTCTCATCCTATGTTCCTATATTATTTGTAATGCACCCTTGTCAGCTTGCCCTTTCGTTCTCCCCTTGGTTGAATCTCCATTGCGATCTTAAGGGGTATTCAAACACATTATCAGCTTAAGTGAAGTTCGTTAGATCACCGTTAGATTGGTAATTTAGTCGACATCACTGTAGGAGCAGAAATTACCTAGAAGGCATTGCGATCTGACAGTTTCCAAAACATAAAAAAAACGGCAGAGGATGTTTAGAAATGTAAACAGGAGCAATAAAATTCTGTACACTCTGTAAGGTTAAACATACCACACTAAAGGGTTCTTTGATTTGTCTCATTGAGGAGAACTCAAAGTTTCTGTGTTAAACCCAACAATATGGAGTTTACCTTTTAGACAATGCTCCAAGTAGAAACCTTTAAGAAAGCTAGAACCGTTACCCATCCAAAGAACCCTCAAGAGTATATGGCAGCTGATGGAACTTTATTCTGCAAGCTAGTAAGCAAGCCAAAATGACTAGCTTAATCCACATACTTCTCGTTGCCATGGTTAAGTGTGTTCCTGAGGAGAAATACACCCCTTACACACTCCTCCTCTTCAGCTGCAGGTGACAACTCATGTGATGTTGTTGATACACACTTCAAAGTCGGGAAAGTTGATGTGGGCGGGTTAATTTGGAATTAGAATGCAGAATAAGAATGATTCTGCCATGATTCCATGATATAATACTATGAAAACAAGCCACCACAAAAAACTATTAAGGATGCAACAGTCCAATACTGAGTTTCGGTACCAGATTGATATTGGCCTGAAATACTCGATTGGATTGGATTTGACATATTTTACGACAACAGCAACCTCCTCCTGAATGAAACTCAGTGGTAGTGATGATAAAATAACAATATTGTGTGTGTCAAATATTGTGGTATATTATACAACTGATGATAGACACCTACCTAAATTAAATTTTAAAGTCCCAAGGAGCATGTAGAATATTACAATATTTGTGTGACACCAAACCTTAGAATTAAATTAAACAACCTGCAAAGTCTGATGATAAAAACACTGCTCAAACACCAGAAGCACTCACTGATCAGACCAATCTGAGAACAGTGTGGATGGGTGTGGCTTAATATTATAATGAGCATGCTTGATTGACAGCCCTCTGTTAGAGACTTCCAGCCTGCTACCCCACTCAAGCAAAACTAAACACAGTGCAGTGTGGCTCAGTGGTTAGGGCTCTGGGCTACTGATTAGAAGGTTGTAGGTTCAAGCCTCAGGACCACCAAGCTGCCACTGTTGCACCCTTGATCAAGGCTCTTAACCTTCTCTGCTCCAGGGGCGCTGGATCATGACCCTATGTAAGTTGCTTTGGATAAGGGCTTCTACTAAATGTTAAACGTATACCATCCTACCAAATTATAGAGTTAGTACAGTAGGTTGCATTTTCTAGATTAGCTTTTGTTCGCTAGTTTGATTTTGCTCGCTAGTGTGATTTCGCTTGCTAGTTCAGAGTTGAAGAGACCGTTCAAATGGGAGCACATAGTTTTGATAAAAGCTATCGGGGAGGGACAAACAACATCGGCCTTGTGATTGGTGAGGGTGAGGGTTACACCCACTTTACATCTAAAGTGGAGAAATTCTGGTGAAGTTTATGTACACTAATTATTCAGACTTTGTACTGCATATTGCGGTCAGCAAAACCAACATTAACCTCATTAGAACGCAAGCATGGATTTAGGTTCCCTGGGGCTTTAAAGTTTTGCTGAAGTTACAGAATGCTGTGATTATGAATCGGCTGTCACTATTTGCAAGGTACATAATAGCAGGAGGGTCTAGTCAATAATTCAATAAGCACTTGTGGTCTGTGGCTGATAAAGGCTTGGCACTAAATCTACACCATTCAACGCTGTTAAAGCTCTGCCAAATAGCCACAGGAGCCTCAGGTATAAAACAGAATGTATAAAGGAATTCAGACATTCAGCAAAAAGCACAAGTGGTTCTAAATATATTTGGACAAGATTTTGAAGAAACAGGAGCAGACATCTGCTTTTTTTAGCCTAAGAAACAAGACAAACTGTCATGTGCGCGTCTGTGTCTGTGCCTCGTACCCCAACAAAGTGTGACACAAACGTTCTCTTCAATGTCTAACATGATGTTCTTTAACCCTTTCAGTCCCGCGTCCATTGAAATACCCGATGATTTTTATTTTTCTATTTAAAAGTATAACTTGGCTGGTTGTAGAAGACTATGGGGTAACCATAGAGACGAGATATACCGTACTGTGCGTCACATGGAAAAGTTCTGAAGAGAAGCATGACAGAGGTGGCAAAAGCACAGAAGAGTGAGGACTAGGGACGTACTGATCTGATACTGATTGGTGTTTATTGGTCATAAACACTGGATCAGTATTGGATCAGATTTGACATATTTTTCAAATGACGTGTAACATTGATTGATGATTTTCCTCTTTTTATGCACTTAAGTAGCTTAAAAAGGACCATTACTTCCATCTTAAGCTCATCATTAGCTAAAGGGAATAACAGCAACTTTTTTTTTTGCTTTTGTACCCAATTTTTCTCCTCTAATTTGCCAATTTCCACCTGCTAGGTCTCCAATATTGAACCATAGCTACCAGCCCAAAAGCAAGCTAACGCATGCTTCCTCAGAGACACATGAAGCTAGCCACCACATATTTGTTTTGGTGTAGCACTTGCACTAACTGTTACGCTAATTCTGTATACATGAGTTAACAAATGTCTGCGATTGGCTAGCATCATTCTGATGGACATGGGAGGGAGGAAGGCCATACTTGCCACCCAGAAAGCAGGACAGTTATGTTCTCCTGGACTCCCGGCCGTTGTCAGGACTCCAACTTGCGATTTCCCGACAATAGGGTGAAACCTTTAAAAAATAAAATGTAATCGATACCACACACAAGCAATAAACTCACTCCAGCACAGGTGACATACAAACATGCTCTGTGAGGCTATTAGTATGAGGCCACTATCATCTGATTCACTGTATTTGACATGATTGACTGTGTGGATTCTTCTTTCTCTTCTGATTAAGTCTGATAGGAAAGAATAATAACATTAATGGCTGTCATTAAGGGTTCGAAATTAAAGTGTCCTTTCGTTCATTAAGTGTCAGGTCCGTTATAAATCTAAGGAAGACAAGGCAGCCTTGGGGGATGGGGTCGTAAACACACTCCTCCCACTCCCACTACAGCTACATCAATTCCCTAGCTCTCCCAGAGCCTGACAAAGAAAAGATGATGCAGAGCTGCTGCCTCATCCAACGCATAAAGAATCAGAGTGTATGTGTACGTGTGTGTGTGGTCCTGACAGACATGCTGATATAAATAGGTCTCATCAATCACGAGGACGTCCTTCGCTCAGCGGGAGTCCGCCGGCGGGAAGAGTATCTACACCGTTAAAGCATGCCTGTCGATCAAGCGTCTCTCTCATACACACACACACACACACACACACACACAAACGCGGGATATGATTATGGATGTTGTAGCTTCAAGCACGTTTGCATGTTTATTTTCAGCCGTTGATGGCGTTCAGGACAAGTTGATGCCAGTTCATTTGTATCGCATAAGTTATGAGGAACGCTCTCGTAGCCCGTGGCGCTAAACAGCTGCCTTGAAATGAAGTTATACTTTTTACCGGTACATTTATTCATTTGCCAGACACTTTTATCCAATACGACTTACAAATGAGGCAAAATCCAATCCAAGCACAGAACTGAGGGTTAAGGGGCCTTGCTCAAGGTGGAAAACAAATTGAGGGACTTTCCTGTCAAGAGTAATAGTACGCAAATGCAACGCTGAAATCGTAGGTCTATTAGTCGGAAATCCATAATCTGATTCGTAAATCTATAAATCTTCCCATTTTCAAAGAGGACATAAATCTCCCGCGTACAATCCTCATATTCTCGTAAGACCCGACCGTCCTCAAATGAGGATATAGTTTTTTCCCCGAAACAGTTTGAAGACATTGATTACTTGAATATTAGTAAATACAACTAATATGCACACTGCATCAATACATTCTAGGTCTCAAGAGTACATTACAGCCACATATCCTAATTTATGTCTTCACAAAGTACATGTTGCGACTACAAATCACAATTAATGCACTTACAATTTTCATGCTACATTTACAAAGCACATGATTACAACTTAAGGATTTTCACTAAAACATCTCACTATTGTAATGTTTTGAGCGGTTTTGCTAGGCGGACAACTCCACAGAGCTGAGGGGGCGAGGCTGAAACATAATGTCTAAGAGTCATGGGTGCAAACTGTCAAAACTCTGCACGTAAAGTGTGTAAATGTAAATTACAAACTGAATGTATGAATCATGAGTCACAAATATCACATGAAAAGTGTCCTCACAAAATTTAAATAACAGATTTTACAAATAAAAATTACGATTGTGTTGCTTTCAAGTACAATTACTTTTTGTAGCAAAATACCTCCATAGAATGTTTCTCTTGAGTTCAAGTGTATTAGGTTTGGACTGGACAAAACCCCAGCAACACTGGTGTACTTGATACACTCGTACCAGCACCACACACACACTACCATGTCAGTGTCACTTTCGTGCTGAGATATATGGCAAGTGGTGGACGGGATAAACATATTAAAAGAAAACGGAACGTGTTTGAGTTTTTGAGTACAAAAAGCTTCTACCTCAGGCTTGAAAATCTTGGCAACATTTTAATTAATTTACAATAGTTATGAAAGCTCATAGAAACCAATCATAACTCCACGTGTTTCGTAAAGTGGTGGCCAATTTTGGAGCGTGGTGCAGGGTTTTTTTTCACCCTTTTGGACTATTTAAATGTATGAATGGTAAAGCAATAGTAAGCTTATGATTTTCACGAAATTCGGTTATCAATGTACAGTACACAAATGTAGAAGATATAAGTAAATAAGGTAATTCATATTGTTAAATAAACCACAAATGTAAACCACAAATTATGTGTTGGAGTGGCTGACTTTTGGGGATTATACTTTATAGATATATTTACACCCCTTAGTGTGTTAGTTCAACCAAGGGTAATTGGCAAGGGGAAGTCAACAAAGGCACATTAAAAGCAGTATTGGAACAGGGCCCAGGTCATGTTTCCCTCTGAGTGAGTGCAGTCTGTTATTTTACACTTCAGCTGTCTAAAGGAAGTTGAAATAAAGTTTGAGGCCCACCGAGGGCGTTTTTCCCATTACACCTTTCCCAGCGGAGGAAGTAGTGTTTATAGGGGAAATTACATTTTAGCCCCTCAGACAGATTGAGTTTTCTCATTCTGTTGAGTGCTGAAATCATATTTCAGCAATGGCGCACACACACACACACACACACACCTCCGCTGTTCTCGCATCACGCTCTCTAAACATCTCAATCCCGTTTCGGCCCCTGGGGTCCGATTCTTTCATCTGCTCTTTTTTCCCCAGCACTCTGTTTAACACTAGAAAACTCTGAGGCGTAATGTATTCACAAAATATTCATATCAAAAGCTGGGGCTGAAATATATTCTCGCTGAAAATTTTCTCAAAACAAAACATTAAGCACGTTTAAATTCACGAATATCAACCAGGTGCAAATGAGTGATTAATATGCAGTGTTACAAATCACAGCTTTAGATGCACTGCCCACTTTTAACTCATTTTTATTATCGTCCCATCCATACACACGTCTACGGCATGATAAAATATTGACTCTTCAGGATCTCAGTGCAAAACACAAAATCACATCAGAATTTCACAGTTAGAATACTATTCAAATTTTCTGAATATTTATGTATTTGAAGTCATGCAAGTCTATCGAAACACACGTTTTCTAAACTTTTTTGGGTCAGAAGGACTTTTTTGATAAAAATGTTTAAAAAAAAAAAATCATTATTGAGTCAGAGCTGTCAAGCTCAAATTGGCGGGTGTTTTCAAACGTACACGTCATACGCCAGCTCAGATACGTGCTACGTTATCGCACCCTTAAGAAGTACAGCTGATGACCCGCCCCCAATAATGGCAGCAGACAATTACATCCTCCGGTTTTGGCCGCATCCCAAACCATATACTACCGTATTAAATAGTGTGTTAGTACACCAATGGAGTCTTTACTAGTGCGTAGAATGGGGTTTACGCGGATCTTGAGTAGCATAAGAAATGTAAAATTGAGGGAAAAATTAGTGACAAAAAACATTAATATAGGTAATAAGCAAAAACAAATCTAAAACATCTAAAACGTTTATGATAAAAGTAGGTTTTAACCTCCTGATGATTTTCTCTCCACCACAATTTTCACCTTCCAGGGTTTATGCGATATCACACACTGTAGCACTACTAATAATATTACAGGCTCCTTAATGTTCTAATACATTTGAATGCTAAATATTTTCAGTAATTGAAATTCAAACGCAATTTTTTAAAGAATTCGACAGCCCGAGTGCAGCGATTACAGCAAGTGTAGAAATAGCGCATTGTAGAAAACTATAGATCCATTGAAAAATAACAAGTGCAGCACAATACAACAAACACACAGTAACTGCAGAGAACAGCAGGAGCAGCATCAGTTTACACTGGAGGCATAATTTTGTATAATTATTTCATTGTTGTGCAAAAACAATTGGTGTTGAAGCTGGAGATGGAGACGGAGAAAACCTCCCACCTGCATCTCCTAAACTTAAACCCTCAGGTCTCTCAGGAGAATCTGACCATCTTTACTGACTCTGATCTCCCACCTGCTCACCGTTACATCACACACAACCAGCTTTGTGCAGCAACGCTATAACAGATGTGGGTTTTAGTTCTATGTAGTTCTATTTCAGACTCTCACTATGAGTTCTAGCATTTGGGACAGTTCCTAAGATGGCTGACATTCTAGTAAGAACACTAACTAGACATGAATTCTACCGTTTGGGACGGAGTGTTAGCTGTAGATTTATATTGGGATGTTTATTATACTACAAAAAGGAGTATCAAGAGTTTCAAAAATGCTGCCTTCTCCCTACATCATGGTGTTATTGGGAACATGGCCAATTTTGCAGAAAGTTGTTTTGATGTAGAAAAAATCTCAGACTTTTTCAGTTTCTTGTCCTAAATTCTCCTCCTGTCTCTTTTTGTCTTTCCTCCTCTCATCACTGATTTTTAGGGTGAAATAAAAATGACCCGTTTAAAACTTTTACTAAAATATTGAAAATGAATGTACAACATGAAACTTTGCGTGCTAAGCTCAGTTTTTCTAATGAACATAAAAAGAAGGTATGAAGAAAATATATATTGAGGATTTAAAAATAAATGTTACAATTGTATTGCTATCAAATCTGAAGAGGCGGCTCGGGTGAATCATACTGCGCCTCCAGCCTCTCTACTGAGAAAGGTCACCTGTCACTGCGGCTCATTACAGCAGAGAGAGACGTGGAATACACACACACACACACACACACACACAAAGTGCTTGCGGTCTAGCAATGTCAGAGGAGAAGAAGGTCAAGTTTGCCTCCCGGCAGTAGCTGTGTGTTAATTAAAATCCACACAATACAGCATTATTGGTGATTATGAGTAGCTTTATAGAAACTATGCGGGTTTACGAGTGTCTGTTGCGTTTTGATTAAAGTGTTATGAAGTGAGCAAGGGATTAAGGTCTAATTCATTTGAAAGCTCTACTAATTTGGCAAATTGACTCAAGATGAATTTAATAGCCAAACTCTTAAAATATAATATAATATTTGTTCAAATGAATATCATAATCTATACATATCAAATTATATACATTATAAAATATATATATATATACACACACAGTGGGGTCCAAAAGTCGGAAAGCACATTGATCTGGCTTCTTCATCTGGAGCTCTCTGAACTTCTGACTTACCTCTTGTTGTTTATTTTCTATTCATATGGATATCCTAAAGACTTGCACTTCTCAAAAA
>JAOUQW010000009.1:17569155-17582132 GCA_028565825.1 Olivaichthys viedmensis | reverse complement strand
GCGTGTGGGATCGGGGGATGGTGACCTCTGGTGGTGAGGTGAGGTAGTGCGTGTAGGATCGGGCCGAACCGTGACACAGAGTACCGGTGGAAACATTTGTCTTTTTAGTGAGCGAATATAAGGAGATTTGTTGAATTCGAAAACATTTCATTGCCAATATTTCAACGTATTCAATATTGCAATACAACTAAAAATAACAACTTGGCGATTTTTAGGACATTCATCCGTATGTGAAGTAGTATGGAGACGACGTGATGTGACCCACAATGAGTAAATATTTGAGAGACTCTTCCAGAGCGTCCATCAGTCCGTGATTTAAAAAGTCTCTGGATACGCAGATCAGAAATGTTTTCCAATACAAGAAGCAATATCTGCTTATAAAATCTTGTCCAGAGGATGGGGGGGGGGGGACACAGGCATTGCTAATCCAGATGGAAATAAAATCACAGAGTCGCACCTGTAAAACAAATTACTCCAGCTCCCTATGTACAGTGAATGCCGTCCCGGTTGGGTTTTGTGTTTGCAGTGTTAGCGAATGGTGAAGATCACTATCAACTACTATCAGTTATTAATCTAAAGCTCAATAACTTACGAACAAGTATAAATAATGTCAACTTGAACCCAACTGCCTTTTTTTCCCCCGTTTATCTTCCAATTTAGTCGTCGCCTGTTCCCACCCACATGCTGATGTTAATATGATACAAATCTATATTTTAACACAGTACACAAAAAACCAATTGCCAATATTATTACAAGCAATATACTGGGTAAATCTAACTTTGGGTTTATTTGTGTAATATGAACTTAATAAACCATAAACCATTTAAGTTATAAACAAGAAAAATAAATAAAAATGTGTAATATTTACCCAAATAGATGCTGGGTATTTTTTCCGCAGAAAGAAAAAAAAAGATAAATATTTTTAATTTGTCTGGCGATGTAGCTAAATGCATTTTACTTTTTCAGTTATATTCATACCGGTAATGTACTGCAAATTTGTGGCTCGTTGCATGATATTAATACTGCAACATAAAGAGATCTTCAATAATCAAATAGGAACCTGCACTTGTACCCGTTTTAACAAAACCCACAGCGTTGACACAGCTAACTCCACTGTTTAGGCTAATAATCACAAGCACATATTAAAATTCCAGAATAAATGTTTAGCAAAGTTTTGCGATTTTGTGGGATTTAAGTCTTATTCAACAGATAACCCTAGTTTCTAACATTCAGTAAATCTATCTCAGAAAGGCTGCTTGGAAAACCACTCCAGGGAGTTCCTATTTACACCCGGGTGAAAAATAACATTGACCATACAGTAGCCAAGTTAGCAAGCAAGATAGCTAACTGATGACTACATTGGATGTAGATATCATACATTTTTATTTTCACCTGAGTACAAATAGCATGTCTTTTTATTTTATTTTTAACAAAAATAACTTTCATTTATTCATCAATAAGTCTCATTTACCGTTACCTGATGTGCCTAATATTTGAATAGTTGGATTATGTTCATAAAATAAATCTGTGCTGCGATCGTAAAAGGGTCCTTGTAATTTTCTGTACACTTAAAGGGGTCCCTACATTATAGTGCATTGCATCAAACTGAGGCTTTGGGATTTAATGGCGCTCTCAGATCCTACAGGTGTTACTAACCAGTGTGTGTGTGTGTGTGTGTGTGCGCGTGTAGGTCCATCCTGACAGATCTGCACTATCTGAGTCATGCTGATGGTGCAGGTGAGTGGAGAGAGAAGGAGGCGAAGGATCTCTCCACTCTGGTACAGAACAGGATCTCCTACCTGCAGGTACATGCCACCTCTCCAAGTGCATGCTGGGAAATTAAGTTTGTAATGTGTGTGTCGGGAACCAGTGTGTATGTGTAATTTTACACTATCAAATACAGGGTCCCTCTCACTCTCATTGTCTCTCTCCTCCCATACAATTCCTCACTCAACTTTTTTTTTTTCAACCACTTTCTGCTAAAACTTCGTGCTGATGGTAGCCTACCTACTGTATCTGAGGTACAGAACCATCATCACCATCTACTGTGTTGGAGTGGTTTTGCCAGTAGAACCAAAAATTAAGTGTCATTTGTGCAGGGACCTTGATGCCCAATGTGTTTCAGATATATATTTTTAAATATGTACAGCTCTGGTCTATTTTTTAATACCAGCTAGCAAGACTATACGCTTAAAAAATTTTCTCAGCTCTGGTTGGTTATTCATGCCATAGCCATAGTTCATAGCTCACGGATCCAGAGATATTTTTTTTTTACAGAGACTGGAAGAGTCTCTCAAATATAAAGTCATTATATTAAAAATAAATTCAAACATTTTAAAAAAATTGTTATTTTATACTTACAATAAACAATAGTCATACTTGGTAAGAGTTGCTAGCAAATAGACAGCTAGTCAGTTTGTCAGTCTAACATAGATTTTTAGCGGTAGCATATTTAGCTACAACTAATATAGCCTACTATTCATCGAATTGTTTATGTTAAAATATAAAACTCTATCACTTACACCCTAATTACGTCTGGGTGAAGTTCAGAAAATTGCCAAGTACATGCAGCTACCAATAGCCTAAGCCTCAGTAATATTAGCTAGAAAGCTAGTTTGCTAGCTACACAGATAAATATGTAAATGTGTTGTATATCTAAATGTATTACTGAAGCAAGTCACTACAAGCACATTATACAGACATTTAAGCATTTATTTAATTTCAAATCCATTTCACTAAATTTTCACACAGGCTGTCATGTTGAATTCAGTTTTCAATCATGTGACTTTTTAACGATGTGACTTCATTTCCTAGACTCAGGGATGAGGTCGGTCTTTGAGAGGAGGTGGCGTGAGAGACGAGATTTACAGCCAGACACTGGAGTGTGAATGAATTGGACTGTGTGCATGTTTGGGTGTTACAATTAGACATTAGACATGATAACCTCTTCAAAAATGATCGCAGTTTCACAGTATCCCTGTATTAATCAACCGGGTAAAGGTCTTCAAGTTCAAGTCTCTTAGTACATCCCTGTGTATGAGACGAACAAAAAGCAAAAAGAAAGCAAAAAGATCTAATCCCTTACCACATTCAGATTGTTGCTTCTTCCCTCTTAAGCGAGTTTGTGGTGCAGAAATGTGAGCATGCTGACCTTTTCTGTGCTTAATCGGCACTGATAATAAACAGTACAGAGATGGGAGACCAATGGAGGATACTCCATCAACATACATTTTAGCACTCGCATCTTTAGGGTCTCCACAACGCTCCTACACAGCCGATTGAATGCGTTCTGGGGGAGGATATAAAGTTTCATGGCGGTCGCCAGCCTCTGCCATTTTGCTACTAATATATTAGGCTAACATTATTATCACGAGAAGGCCATGCAGAAAACTGAATTGAAAACAATTCAGGTCTCTAACAGCTGCAGTTAATGCATAAGCCTTGTCCTGGGCATGAAAGGCATAGATTTTGTTCTGCCGATTGATCATTGCACCAAATATAGCTGTGATATGGACGACCTTAAAAAAGACAGACGGTAAACTACTTATGGAAAAATAGTAGTCGTCATTTCATGTTTATCTGAGATATTTGTGGGCCACTGTGTTAGAGTTCCCAGAAAAAGTAACATGTAGACTGTAATAGACAGAAATGCATTTTAATCTATATTTAAAGAAAAGTCTACGATAGTTGAATAGTTGGATTATGTTCATAAAATAAATCTGTAATTTTACACTATCGTAAACCGTGACTAACTGTGAATTTGTGTCACCGTAACGAGCCTTGTGTGTGTGTGTGTGTGTGTGAGTGAGGCTAGAGTCAGCAATGTTAATCATAGCTGTAGGCAGTGCTTAGGGGCTGCCACCTTTCTCTCTTTCTCTTCCTCGTTTTCTCTCGATCATTACTAATTCATCTTTCATCTCATCTAGTGTGCATCTCCATTCCCAAAAGTGTAGAGTGTTATCTGTGCCTCTCAGAGTGGCTTCCACTCCCTCTCTTTTTTCCTCTCTCCATCATTACTAATTCATCTCACTTATCCAACATGTCTGTCTATTTTTCAGCCTAATGTAGGGTTTTCTGTCTTTCAATGTCTTCTTCGCTCGCTCCCTCTGATTTGCACACTTTTCCTCTGAGAAGGTGTAACCATGGTTTATTGATCAGTGTACCAACAACACATTGTCCAATCCAAATCAACAATTCAGAGCCCCGATAGTCACTGCCACATGTTGGTACGTTGACAGTTTTAATGACATAGCAGAGCTTCGTTTCCAGATGTCATGTGATTTCTGTCCTATCTGTTTAGGGTCAGCGCCATTTAAAAATGATTCTCAAAATGAATAAGCTAGTTAAAAAAGTAATGAACTAGAAATGTATTCTAGTGTTTTGGTAAAATACGACATAATTCATATAATTTAAAAGGCAATTTAGAGATAGCTGAGATTGATTAACTGAGCTTACATAGCTAGCTAATGTTTGCAGAGTAAATTGGCTAGCTAATTTTGTTAATGCTTCTTCAAGTAACGCTAGATAATGCATGCACAAGCTAACGTCAGTGAGCAAGCTAACATCAGTAAAGCAATAAAATAAAACTTTTAAACTGATACTTTCACATGAAATGACGCACCGCAACGCTTACATTGGGGGTGGTTGTAGAAAAAACGTGGCACAGCTTGACATTTTTATTACATCTGCATTGTTTGGAATATGTTAAGATTATGTCCACAGAAAATCACTCATTTCCAAATTGCATGTTCATTAAGGCAAACGCGTAAAACGGACAACACGTGCTATTTTGCTCATGTGAAAGACACAATGCTCTGTAGATCCTATTAGTAAATCAGCTTGCACATTTTTTGCAGGTGTTATCAAGTTTGAATGCGTTTTTACACAAGTCTTTAGTAAATCAGGTCCTTAGGGAGTAGCACTCCTACGAGTCTGGGACACTCTCCGGTGGTGCCATTCATGTGAATGGGAGCAGTTCTCCTCCTAAGCTTTGCCATGCATGCAGGCCACCAGGAGGATTCCTGCAGACCAGACCGGGGTGGGTAGCCCAGAGGGAGGTATGAGGGTGACTGCGTTGCTCAAGTCCACCAGAGCATGAACCTGTCATACACAGTTACAAAGTATAAAAAAGTACACTAGGAAAAAAAAGGTTTCCTCAATCTTTGGATGGTTAATAGTTCTAGCTGTCTAAAGGGGTTCAACCCTTAAGGGTTCCCCCAGAGGGACAAACCAAGTAACTCTTTAGGGTGCTAGATTTAGGGTGCTTTTTTTCTAAGAATGTAGCTCAATTCCTGACTTACCTCCATGTAGACTCCAGCCAGCCAGGGTATTCTTAAGCCCGGGGTTTGTTGGTATGATACATGGGGTTAGGGTCCGGTTCTCTTGCTGCAAGAAGCCCTCCTTGCACAAGCAGTCCCAGTTGAGCTGTTGAGCAGTGGCTCCATCCTCCCTCCCGGGCCAGGGAGCAGTGACCTCTTTCTGCTGGTTCTGCATCATTGAGGCCCCCTGAGGAGCCTAAAGCCTGGTTTATGCTTCACCAAAATTGCTTCCGAGAAGCGCTCGAAATGAACTTTGCAAAGCCCTGATCGTTTATAGTCTTTCAGAACAGTATAAGGAGCTTAGCTGTCCATCAATCAAGGGGGCAGGGAGTAAACAGCAAGGCGTGATATGTGATATGCCCACATTTTATTGTTCTCAGTTCAAATAAAATGGCAGCGCGCGTCGACTGAGATGAGGATGTTGCCGTTTTTGCTGTGGCATCATCCAAGGAAGTTATAGAAGCACATTGTCTTATGAAACCATTTATTTAAAAGCATGATTCGAGGCTTTTGAATTATACTCAGAGCTCGATTAAAGCGGAACGCTTGTATGACTCTTCTCACTCTTGTCCCATATTACGATTTAAACTTGAATATAGTTAACGGTTAATTTACAAGTTAATACAAGTCCCTAAACACTGATTTTGTAAAAAAACAAAAAAAACAGCTCCACTACGCTGACTTGAAAGAGAAAAGCGGCTCCAACCAACCAACTTGTTAAACAATTTTCATGACTGAGTAGCAGATACACTGCATCGTTTAATTTTCTACATTCATCCATCAGTTCAAAATAGAATACAATAAAATGCTCATCTGTCCTACTTAAAGACGTTTAATGGTCTGTGGTCTGCAGACAGACCTTCTTTATTTGGTGAGAAAGCTACACACCAAGTGACGAGGATTTCTTCCTTCTGGGCTCGCATCAGGTCCTCCATAAGCTTTTCAAGCAGACAGCCAGCTCTTACATAATATGTTGTTGGTAGACAAGAGTCTCCAGGAGATTCCGCATCACCTGGCCTGTTTGTATCTGTATTAAAAGCAGAGGAAAAGGGGGAAAACAGCTGAGTTAGCCAAAATTATTGTCCACTGCTCCCGAAGAGGTCGTGTTCGGTCTGCACAAATCCCCCACTAGTTGTGATGTGGACTTTGGCCTGAGGCACAGTGTGAACACAAACACTCTGACACAGACAACAGGTTGAATCACCGGAGGGAAATTTATTTATGATATGTGGAAAGGGAAGCACAAGAGATGGTGTGCGTGTTTCAGGTTTGGTGAGGTGCGTGTCTGTCTGTCTGCAGATCACAGACCACATAAAGCATGTCTGAGTTCATATATATAAATGAGAGTGACTCTGAGGGGGCGTTTTTTTTGTTAGTTTTTTTTATCATTGAAGTCTTCTTGTCGGAAGAAGCCCGTTATTGGCTGTCATATATGAACATAAATGCACACAAATTTTGTTAGCCAGCTTGCTAACATGAGCTAACCTGACAGGATTTCTGAGAGGATTTTTAAGACACATTCATAAATGTCTCTAACATTGACTGATAATGCTCGCCAGTTTGCTAGCATGAGCTAATCTAACTGGATGTCTGAATATGTTTGTCATATTTACAATTGTTCATAATCTTCCCTGCTAATGCTAGCTGGCTAGCTTACGCGAGCTAACCTGACAGGATTTCGGAAAAGAGAAATATTACATAATGTGAATATTTTAATAAATGTTCATAATCTTGCTACTATTGCTAAATAGCTATCTAGCACATGCTAACTCGACAGGATGCCTGAAAATGTTTAAGTCATGTTCTTAAATGGTTAGAATCTTCACTGCTAATGCTAGCTGGCTAGCTAACATGAGCTAACCTTAGAGGATTTCTGAGAGGATTTTTAGGTTGTATTATTATTATTATTATTAAGAAATGTTAATAATCTTCACTGCTAAGACTAGCTAGCTGGCTGTAAGTTATCTTGACAGTATTTCTGAGAAAACCTCTTTGAGTGTCAAAAAACTGCTTTTGAGCACTGGGTGCTCACTTAGAAATGGTTAAAGGGTGGGTTTTTGAGTTCATATATGTCTGCAGACAGACCTTCGTCAAATTTTTAGCTGTCAGCCCTGCGTGTTTAACCCCTCACGGAGCGCAAAATGCAGTTGTTTTAGTTGTGATTACTGGTCTTGGTGGCTGCTGTCTGTGGGACTGGCTGGCTGGTGCTGACTGTCTGTCTGTCAGTCTGTCTGTCTGTCTCTGTAATTAGCCATTTAGAGTTGGCCCAATAGCAGTGAAGTGCAATCTGATTGGTTTAATAGACATGATTGGAATGTATTTGAAGCCCCAGTTAGCTTTCTTTAAATAAATGAATAACTTTGTGAATTAATAACTTTCTACTAACGTAAACATCAACACCAAACATAAACACAAGCACAAACTACACAAACATAATCTACTATGTTTATGTTTGTTTATGTGGACTGCTGTTTAATTAGTGATCAATTCTGTTTGGAGTTCATTTAACTTTATAATCTTGTTAAATTGCTCTTTAAAATAAGTAATTAAGTCTCTTTCTCCCTAGCGTTTTCTCCTCATCTATTCCACTTTTCACCCCTTACTCTCCCTCTCTTTCTCTTGCTCTCACATTTTTTCTCTCCCCCTTCCACTCCTACTCCCTGTCTCTTTCCCTCTCTCTTTATCTCTCACTAGACTTTATGTTCATGTTTGTTTATGTGGTAATTGATTATATTTGGAGTTAATTTAACTATTTTTTTAAATGCCATTTCCTCCTAATTAACGGTTAATTGTCTTCCTCTCTTGCGCTTTTATTTGTTTATACTTTGTTTGCTGTTTAATTACTCATCAATTCTATTTGGACTGGAATTCCTGGTAACCATTTCATCTTTTTAAGTCCCCTCTTCCCTAATTAATAATTAATCCTCTCCCTCTGTCTCTCTGTCTCGCTCTCTCTCCTACCCAGAATCCCCCGGACTGCAGTAAGGCGCGTAAGTTGGTGTGTAACATTAATAAGGGCTGTGGTTATGGCTGCCAGCTGCACCATGTGGTTTACTGCTTCATGATTGCATACGGCACCGAGCGCACGCTCGTCCTCGAATCCCACAGCTGGCGCTACGCCCCTAACGGCTGGGACACCGTGTTCAGACCACTGAGCAACACCTGCACTGAGCGCACCGGAGCCTCCACCGGACACTGGACAGGTGAGCAGGGGGGCCAAGCTAATGGGCAAATGGGATAAAAAGAACAATTAAATAATTCAAATAATAAAATAAAATTATAGGTAAAACCCTCACCCGCACTAAACACTTCTCCAGAGGTCACTGAGCAGGTGAATAGGGGGCGGGGCTTCATGGAGAGGTAAAAAAGGGAAAAGTAAAGGATATAAAAAGAAAAAGAAGATAAATATTTATAAATAATTAAATAAAATGAAATGGTCAAAACTTGAACGTACCTGTGCTGACTGCACAAGCAAGAGCCTTCACCAAGCAAAGTAAAGTAGATAATGTTATCAAATAAATAGCAAAAGATAAAAGCGCACTTGCACTAAATTTAGTGTCTTCTCCACAAGACACTGAACAGGTGGGAAGGGGATGGGGCTTCAGGGAAAACGTGATAAAAGGGAAAAGTAAAGTATATAAAAAAGAATAATAAGTCAAATAATATAATAAAATATATAATAAAATGTAAAAATTGCAGTTGCGCTGACTGCACTGTAACCTTCACAGGACACTGGTTAGGCGGAAAGGGGCCTTAGCTGAAGTGAAAATGTAACAAAAGGGAAAAGAGATAAAATGACAAATAAATAAACAATAATCAAATCAAATAAATAGTAAAATAAATAAGAGCTAACAGATAAATAAATAAGAGTTAAAGCCACAGATGCAGCTTATTACCTACCTCTGGACAGGTGGTTAAGGGAGCAGAGCTTTAGTGATAAATGGAAAGGGCCTCACCAGTAATGAGATCATTGACAGAGAGACAAAGTAGATTTTAATAGATAAATAAATAAATAAATAGATAAATAAATCAGTTGCAAAAATGGCTGCAGGTGTATGATCCTGTCAACAGCGTAGCATTTCCTACACACAAACATCTCATCAGTGTGTATCCCTGCCGGTGCTGGAAGCTGACAAGAGTGTTCAAACCCCTGCTGTGAGACAAATTTTAAGACACACACGATTGAGAGTGTGACAGTTTGGGATACACACAGTTTGGGTGTGAATGAGGCAGTAAATAAGAAGGCTGGGTGTAGCACTGACGCTAACAGAGTGGGGTAATATGTGTGTAGATGTTTGCATGGCTGCAGGGCTTCATTATTCACTACGCTGTTTCTTTAAAGTGTTGCTCTCTCAAAAGCTTTAATACGTCTCGCTGGAGTCTCTGTGTTTCTGTAAATCCGCTTTCATACACACACACACATACACATACACACAGGTCTTTTTATTACTAGTGTACTATTATTGAGAAACATTATCAAATAAGTTTCCTTTGGCACTGTGCATTTCTCTCTCTCTCAATGCTTCTGTCTGTAAGTCTCAGTGAAGGAGGCGTGGCCTCCTCCACCGTCAGTCTTAATTAAGAAGGCGTGGCTTTTATACCTGGCAGTTCAAATGAGGGAGGCGTGGCCTCTGTGTGTGGCCTCTGTGCCTGCTAAAATACAGTCTTGCTAAAAAATTAGAATGACCTTCCAAAGTTCCTTTCAGAACCAGTTTGTGATCCAATTAAAAAATATAGTTACAAATATAGTTGGATTTTATTGAATATAAAGTTATATACATATTAACAATTACAGTAAAATAATTTACGAAATAACTTGCCTCTCAGACCCATGGTCAGATATTATTATCAAAATAACGTAGTTTAGTGGATTCTTTAGGATACAAAGGGGGACCTGATGATGGAATTTTGGAAAGAACTGGTAAAGATCAATTTTAGTGGTTTATTTATTTATTATCCACACTTCATATATATTATTATTTGTGCTGATAAAACAAAGCAACAGGCGACTGCTTATTTCCTGTGTAAGTTTGTAACATAGAGGAGCGTTTCTGACAAGCACATTTCAGTTAGGATTTTCATACTAGTTATGATTTGGTGAAACAACAAACCAAAATTATTGGCTCTGGTTAATTCCTTGACCCAATCGTACAGCACAGGATGTCTAATGTCCCCCACAATTATCAATTATCACAACTTCAGTTCCTACCTGTGTTTAGTTTCTGTTCAACAGTGTTAGGCGTGCAAAATGGGGAAAAAAAACTCATAACAGCGGTTTCATCTTCTCCTGGGTCTTATTTCAATATTAAAATACGTTTTAAATAAAAGTAACACAGCGAAGTGTATAAATTATACAGTGGCCTGTATACATTTTGGCTACAGTGCACAAACACAAGCAATAAAAGTTGTGGTTGCTACACAGCCACAAAAGACAAACCTGGAGCGACATCAGCAACATTTTGCTTGCTAGTGTGAATGCAGGGTGAGGAATGCAAGGTGAGGAATGCAGGAAGAATGCCTAATATGGCTGTTATATTGCTGCCTTGTACAGGCGCTGTATATGTCTAAATACTCGTAGCATCCTTGGTCTTTGACCTTGCATTTCTCCTGTTTTATATCTTCACCTACTCGTTCCTTTTGTCCTTGTTAAGATAGATACTCTCTCTGTAATACATATGGTATCTTACAAAGGGTAAATCTCAGGTCAGAGCTCTTTTCAGTGCATCATTACACACACAAATACACTTTTATTGTTCAGATTTGAATCAAAGACACTTTCTTTACAGACAGAAACCCACTTTCTCACTCCTTTCGAGAGAAACACACTTCCTTCAGCAGCAAATCTCCTCCCGTACTTACAGTAAGCACTGATTTATGCACTCAGATCTGAGGACACGCTGAACACGTCTCCCACTTTGTGTCCTAATGAATACGGTTAAGGCTGCTGGAGGAGTCACTTATCTGAAACACTTCAGCCTGTGGAAAAAGAGGAAAAAAAGCATTCCCTCATTCCTCTCCTCTCTCTCATGGGCTGTCAGTATTTCTTATGTAAGCCTTACGTAAGTAAGACAGGAGGGGGATAATTTTACTCTTAAATTTTTGATGCCTAATGCAGTGGAAGTTCTGAGCATGCTCACTAGCTTGTTCATGGAGCCATTGGAATGAATGTGTTTCGTCAGATCATGATTGGCATCAGAAAGACACTGCTTTTACAAAATCTAGACAATTCACGCCTTCATTTCCAGCTGACTGGACTACTGCAACTGGCCTTCCTAAAAAGAGTAGCCTATTAGCTGCAGCTCATTCAGAACGCCACTCCAAGAATGTTAACCAGGCCAGAGAGAAATGAGCACATCAACCCAATTCTCATGTCCTCACGCTTGCTTCCAGTTGGCTACAGGATCGACTTTAAAATGTCGCTGCTTGCTTATAAAGCAGCGAGGCTTTATTCAGAAAGGCAGCTCAAATCCGATTTTCTGGCATATCTGATTTGCCCGGGAAAGATTTTCTGCAGCCTGAATGGCAAAAGAAGCACATTAAATCCAATTGGATTTAAACTACATTTGTAAGTGGTTTTAAATCCAGTTAAGATTTCTGGACATTTCATGGATTCACGCGTCTTTTTTCGTCATTCGGTGAGCGCCATTTCTTAACGTCAGACATTTGCAGCCACAACATGGATGAAACCAGCATGAAGGCAGGTCAGGGGAGAAGAAAACCTGGGCCTGGAGCAACAAAGAGGTGGTCTGTCTCCTTTCACACTTTAAAAATATTATGTATGTAAAACATAATCCACGACAAAATCTCCAAGTAACTAACTAGCTAACTTTCACATGCCCTGCACTACTTAGTGTATGCATGCTTGCACCATTACTATAACAACCAAAGTGGATATGTGAGCAAATGTGACGACAGTCCAAACAAACAAATCTGATCTGGTCACTTGTAATTTCCAATGTGGACACACAGGCCCTGATTGACTAAGAGCCCAAATAAAGAGTGTTAATTTGCATGTGCAATCTGATAAATTGCGAGTGCAGTTAGTGGACGTGTTGTGGGTGATTTACAAAAGAATAATTGTGCAAATGACATCACGTAAATGAAGTAGGGGGATAAAACAATATCTAAAAAAGGTTTTTGTGTGTGCTATTTATTCTTGATAGCCGTGGCAAGTTCAGATCTCGAAGAGACACCCGGAAGAGTAAAACTGAAACATGTGGTAATTACGCATCAAGTATAATGCTGATTAAAGACACATTGAAAAACTGTTCAACATACAGTATAAACACAAAATAAAAAAAGTGTGTTATGTTCATAAGGGAAATGTAATGAAAACATTTTCACAGGCTTTTTTTAAATGCTGTTGGCATCAGAACATGGTGCGAACATGCAGCAAATATCTAATATGAGACCAACTTTAATATTCATATTAATATTAATAATTCATAATTTCAAGAAACATTTTAACTTTATATCAGTATTATTTTGAGATACTTAGACATAATTTTGAGTAAATTTTAACAAAATAATGATTTTATTTTGTCTTCAAATGGCAGAAACGGGCTTTCACAAATGTAATACCTGTAACGTATACCACCCGGGAGAAGAGGCAGGACGCAAGTGCGGACGTTCGGTGTGTTTATTGGAAGGTTTAGGGGT
>JAOUQW010000009.1:17529483-17554025 GCA_028565825.1 Olivaichthys viedmensis | reverse complement strand
TTCTCAACCAGCTGCATGAGGGAGCTTCACCCAGGAGGCTTTTCTTAAACTTCCCAAATAGGCCGAGCACTTGTTGTCTGCTTCTCCTAAGTTAAACTATGTGTTTGGGGAAACAATTTAATTTGAAGTAAAAACTACTTGTTTTAAGTAAAAAAAAATGTAATAAATAAAAAATGAATTTTGATTCAGAAATAAATTTATACATGGGAATTAACCTCATTATTTACATTTGTCTTTGAAACAAATTTCAACTATAAGCCTTTATCAAAATGTCTTTAAGATAATGAAAAATATATATTAAATCTAGTGTGTCCAAACTTTTGACTGGTACTGTATATGGTATAAAATATAGATATAATTTTTATAATTACATTCAATTTACACTGAATATTAAATATTACCTGTAAATATTTGTATTATGTATACAACATAAACAGTGGCAATAATAATAATAAAACTGCATTGCATTTAATATATTCTAAATGTGATGAATAGAATTGGATGCATTGTTATGACAAACATACAATAATATATAATACAAATATGAACTTTTAAACTCTAAAAATGATATAAATATTACAGCTAAATCAGAATAATCATAATTAATATTCCATACTAGCTGTAAATATTTTATCACATCAATATGAAATATAAAAATAATAAAATCAATTTATTGTATCAGAAGAGAGGTCAGGACAGAAAAAGAGCAGTTCCAATAGACCTGTGTTCAGTGAGCTTGAAAAATCAGATTTCTTTGACCACTCAAACATGGCAGTCGATTCAAACATGGCAGCGGATTGGGGCATGTCCTTTGTCTGCACTTTGTTTTGTTTTCTTCTCTTATGGTGTTCACTAAAGGTCAGTGTTATTAAGAATTGCCACTTGTTACCCTTTTAGAGTCACCGAGGACACAGCAACAGCTGAAGCTGGGAAGTTTTACGGCATTATTGTTATCTCTGCATCAAAAGACTAAGTATGAGAGAAATAAAAGAGAGAGAAGGTTGAGAACAAAATGCAAGGAGGAAAGGAAAGAAAGAACAAGATGGTGAGTAATTAAAGGGCACAACAAGTTCTTATCTTCTAGTTACAAGCTAAGGAGCTTGTGAGTTTAATTCCCAGCATGGGAATGTCGGCATCACTGTTGGGCCCTTGAGCAAGACCTCAGCTCACTTGTAAGCGTGTCACTTGTAAGCGCGTTTGGATAAAAAAGTCTAAATGGAGTAGGAGAGGAAATAACAGAGATGGAAAGAATGATGGAGTGAAACTTTATCAAAATGAGAAGCAAAGCAATGTGGCGACTGTCAATGGGAATGAGGGATGGTGGAAATAAGGATGCTTAATTTTTCCCACTGTAAAACATTATCCGTCTTTTTCTGGTTCCGATCAGATATTTGTTCCTAGTCAAGATGGACGAGAAATTGATTGTTCAAATCATTACTTAAAATATATCAGAAAAAAGAAAATAATATTGCTTGGAGAAACGTCTCTGAAACTGTAGGGAAACTGGTAATGTTTATTAGCGTTTTAACAGCCTGCATCAAATTGTAAAGATCAGAAAATTTGCAAACTTAAATCATCACAGTGTGAATGCCGGTGCCAAGTAGTAGAATGTTGTTGCCAAGTAGCTTATTAATTGTGAACATCAGCTGTTTTGACCCTATAGTGATCAAAACTACGTTACTGAGTGTTACTAAATCTATCTGACCACCTACCTGCAACCAATGTATAGCGATTAGTGCAAAACAAGACTAACAAGAATAGAATGCTATTTATTGTCACATATACACAAGTACAGTACGGTGAAATTCATTCTTCGCATATCCCTGCATGTTGGTAAGGTGGGGTCAAAGCGCAGTGCCCCTGGAGCAGGGAGGGTTAAGGACCTTGCTCAAGGGCCCAACAGTAGCAGCTTGGCGGTGCTGAAACTTGAACCCACGACCTTCTAATCAGTAGTCCTAACCACTGAGCCACCACTGCCCTTTTAAATAACTAAATAAATAGTGAAAACACAAGATGGAGAGGAAGATGGTGAAAAAAAAAAAGAGCACAGGCTTGAATACATATTAATTTTGTTACGGTCTTCCGGCTGTAGGACTCTGTAGCGTTTTACGGCAGGTAGTGGAGAAAAGACTGATGGCAGATCAGTTGTGGGAAGTGGAGCTTTTATTTTGAAAAAAATAAAAAGGCTTTTCAGCCGCGTACTCAAAACGGGCTCTAATGGCCTAATTCTAATTCTTTCGAAGGGGACCTAGATTAACGGAAAAGGGCGCAACGGCGCTTTCGGGGATTCACGAACTGACATTCGTGGCACGACGCACATCACCTGCGTACATCGCCACGAATGCCCGGCCAGTAGAAGCGGGCCATTAGGCGATTAAGTGTTTTGTCCGGTCCCAGATGTCCCGCCATCGAGCTATGATGAGCCGTTGGGTCACTAATTCGTGTGTTTGAGTGTCCTGCGTCACTCGTTACAGCCTGTCTTTAATCACAGAAAAGAACGGGGGCATCATGGCGCCTGGCTGGAGGATGTGCCCATAGATGACCCTGACCTGGTCGAACGTGTGCCTGAGGGTGTTGTCCCGTGACTGCTCCAGGGGGAAATCCCCAAGGGGAAAGCCCAAGGCGGGAAGGGGGTCGGATCCTGGATCCGAGTTGCTCGGATACAGAGGGGCCCTGGCACGTGATCGCCCGTCAGGGTGGAGCCAACGCCAGCCCTCCGTACCACTACGCAGGACCCATCCCCCATCATGCCCGCTAACAGCCCTATAAAACCCGGCCAATCAGCCCCTAAAATGAGGGGATGGATGAGGCGCGGGCTAACCGCCGCCTCTATAGTCTGGTTTTGTCCCCAGAATTGAATGGAGATCGGGACAAGCGGATAATCGTGGGTAATCGGATAATCCCCATGCACACACCTTACCCGTACCCTATGCACGTGATCCAATACCTCGCCTTGAACCAGGCGTTGGTGGATCAAGGTTTGACTACACCCGGAATCCACCAAAGCCTGGTGTGTACCACCCTGAATACTCACGGGTATCCAGTATGTCCCTGCCTGATCAGGGGAGGTCACTTCGGGGATCCGGACCAGGGCCCCCACCTCCATAAGGGGGCACTGGGCCTGGAAGTGCCAAAGCGCCAGTGCCCGGGAGCAGTCTCACCTGTGGGGAGAGAGGAGCAGAGGGGAGGGGAAGAGATGGAGACACAGAGGGGAAGAAGGGGGGCCCCTGGGTCAGCGGCGCCGGTCTCGTAGGGCAAACCGCATGGTCCCGAGGATGGGGAAGGGGGGAAATCGGGGTAAAAACAGGGTAAGAGATAGAGAGCGGGAGGGGGGCGCTGCCCTCACGTCAGGTGGAAGGCCCAGTCCTCCTCGGCCCATTCCCAAGCGTCCGTGGCACGCTTGAAGAGCTCCAGATAGGCCTCTGGATCGTCAGCTGTGGTGAGAGGCAGCCAGGCTCGTGGACGCGGGGCGGGAGCGGACACCTCTGCAGTCGGCAGCAGGCTCCGCATCAGCTATCGGTCCTCAGCCTGCTCCCTGCTGAGGGCCTCGAACTGCGCCTGATGTTCCATGCGCAGGTCCAGTATGGCTTGATGTTGGGTCTGATAGAGGGCGGCAAGGCTCTTGATGATTTTGGCGAAGGGCGTAGGCTCCATGGCGGTGGTGAACGTCCTCGCTCCACTTCCCGGGTTTCGGCACCAGTGTAGCGTTTTACAGCGGGTAGTGGAGAAAAGATTGACGGCAGATCAGTTGTGGGGAGCGAAGCTTTTATTTAGAAAAAAACAAAAACCCTTTTCAGGGAGGCTTTTCAGCCGCATACTCAAAACGAAAACAAAACTTAAAGGAGGAAGTCGTCGGTTTCAGGCTTTGGTTTCAGCTCCGCTCATGTTCGGGCTCCTCTCGCCATGACCCCTCTCCGTCAGCCACCGACGCTCAACCACGCCCCCGTTGCCACAGACTCCCCTGCTGGCGGCGCGTGCCAGTTACCATGTCAACGGCCGCCAGTAGCCACGTGCGCGTGTTTGTCTGTGTCTAGTCCCGCCCTGTAATTAGTGTTTAGTCCTTCCACCTGTTTCCCGTTAGTTCCCCTCGTTTAGGAGCGTATTTAGGTCCCGTGTGTGTCAGTGTGCAGTGTCAGTCTTTGTTCTATGTCATGGTGTGCGGTGCCTGTTATTTGGTGCATGTTACGGTTGCTAACAAATGTCCATCATGTTACACAGCGGCTGTGCGTTTGTGTCCCGCATCCCGTCTAATCGTGACACAAAGACTGACACTGAACACTGACACACACGGGATCTAAATACTCTCCCAAATGCACGCACATGGCTACTGGCGGCCATTGCCATGGTAACAGTCACGCGCCGCCAGCAAGGGAGTCCTACGGCTGGAAGACCGTGACACATTTTCAGTCCATTTAGTTTTTAGAATTTGTCATAAGAATTTAGTATTTAGTGTTCAGTATTGGAATCACATTAAGACTGAGTAGGAGAGAAATAACAAACAGAGATGCTAGTGAATGAAGTGAAATGAAAAGAAAAAAAAAGAGAGCGGAAGATGGAGAGGAAGACAAGTTCTGATCAAAAAGTTTGGGGTGATCAAGAGAGCCAAAGACTGTTGAATATGTATTAGCATTCGACCCACTTAGTATTTAGCATTTGCACTCACTCTTTGTAATATGATGTTTCATCTGATCTCATGATGACCTTTGTGAGACCCTTGTTTGTATATTGCTTAGCATTTTGAATTAACTTTATCTGCATTACCAATACAACATTGAACAATGTTTTTTCTTAAAAATTTCTGTTCTGTGACAAAATCGAAACATGAAATGTGTATTAATTTGCCACTTTTTTAAAGAAAAAAAAAGAAGATGGCAAGAAAGCGAGCAAGTAATTAAAATACTGATCAAAAAGCTTGGGCTGATCAAGAGAGCTGAAATCTGCTTCAAACAGGAACAGCCCTTCTGTTTTTACCCTCCAATCCTCCCCACCCTGCTCCCCACCCGACCTCGGGGGCAAAAAAAAAAAAATCCTAACATGGTACACTACTGATGATGAAAGAAAAGTCAAATGCGCAGCTGCATGTTCAGTTAGGCAGCCGGTCCTGAAGGGCTTTCATGAACATGGAGAGGAGCCAAGGATGAACAGAGATGGAGAAAAAGAAAGAAAATTCATCATACTAAGCACGTATGGTTGCAACAGTTAAGGCCCGTGGTCATTAGTTGGTCTAGAATTTAAAGTGGCCATTGCCATTGTATCTGTCCCACGATATGTACCCTCCTATGCTTTTTTATCAGGACTGTTGAACAGACACAGATGATTGACTGCTGCCACAAAGCACTTACTCATTTAGTAACAGTGACTTTCATTCTCAAATTTGCATTAACGCTCGCCTCCGCTCCATCTGCTGCCTCCTCTTTGTTTTGATTGGTCACCTGATCAAACCAGTCATGACCGTTTCTGCTCAGAGAAAACTTTTTGAAAACTCAAACTCCTATGTGCCGAGCAGACCAGCCTGCCTCTTTCCTCAGCTCTTTGTGTTAGGTAAAGAAAATGATCTCTGAAAACTAGTCCACATGAAGAAGTGGTGTCCCTAGAAAAGGCAAGTGAAACTTTTAGGGTGTCTCACAAAATGTAACTTTCTTAATAGCGGACCAAATTTTGTGTTATGTCTGTCTAAGTGTACAAGCTAGCATTCAACATACATGGAGCTTGTGTCTCGGAGGAAGCACGTGTCAGCCTTCGCCCTCCCCGATTGGTAGCTGTTGTACGATAGGGGAGAACTAGTTGGCGGGCGGGAATTGGCAACGACTAAACATTGGGATAAAAAAGGGGTAAAAATCCATTTAAAAAAACCTACATGTAGTAACATACAACATAAACCTATACAACCCATACTCGCATTTAATATATAATATTAAATAATAAGCGATTGTAAACGATTTTCTTATTCGCCTTATGAAACAAGCAATATGGCAGTGTTCTTGGAACCCTACACTGCCACCTATAGGCTTGGGTATGGCGATACTGTTGTGGAGTTGCAATCACCCTCTCCTCATTTGATGATGATCCACAGCTGTATCAGTGTCGCCCAACAAATGTCGGAGTCAGAGGTAAGTTACTGTTAACTATAAGAAACGTTTGTGCTTATTTAAGTATTCAAGTATCCAATTACTGACATGTATCCAACTGACACGGCTGTTGATAATTAGCTAATGATATGACTCGTGAGTGTATATACTAGAGCAAGGGAAAAAACAGTGCCCAGGTGTAAACACTGCGCTAAATGTCAAATTAGGCTGAAAACAGGCAGCATAACCAAAAACAATACAGCTTGCTTTAGTTACACAACAACGTACCTGAACTAAGCAAACTGACAACTCAAGCTCGGATTTTAGTGCTTTTTTTTTCTTTTTTTTTTCTGTACTGCATGTAGTTATCATTAACACGTTGTAAACCTATGTTGTATAGTGGAAAAGTATTGATCTGTCGATTACTATTTTTTTAGATTAATCACTTTGTTAAGAGTTCGCTAGGTCGGTAACGCTATTAGCATGTATGTTAGGCCCAAAATATACGCACAGGCCATGTCTGACGACGACAAACGCGTTTGACCCGTCAAAGAAATAAGGGAGAACAAAAATTATATATTCGATTATTCACCTGTCTAGCAGAAAACAAGCAACTTATCCGCCATGATCATTTTCCGCATTCAACAACACGCAATTCACTTGGTAGGTATTGCAATAAGTGTCCTACAGGAAAGTGACGCGCACAGCCAGCAGAAGCTTTAGCCAATGAGCGAGTTTGCGTCTCTGTGGTCACATGATCTAAACATGGCGGTCACCATGGAAGGGGTGGACCCGCGCTATGTAAAATATATAGAATAAACTGGTTCATTCCAAGGCTACGAAGCAATTTGAGTCTTCATCTCAGGTAAGGGTACATCATGTAAGAAACCTAAACACATTGACAAATCACTTTTATGTATAACAATTGTTTGGGTTTTTTTTTTGGCTCATTGTGCCTTTAAGAACTTTTCTCAAAATGATGACTTGGTATCTAAAAAAAAATAGTGACGTTGGTTTTATATTTAATATTTCCCACTATATTAATACTAAATATTTTATATTTAAATATTTTGCACCTACAATGCCAATAACATTCAAACACAGCCTGTCAAAAGTTTTTCATTTACAAAGCCTGTAGCCGTACAATATAAATTACAGCCTAACAATATGTCTTACTAACAAATTTAGAGTACTCGAAACACTATATGACAGATTTAGTTAGTCTATGGTTTACAGCTGTTTTGTAGGTTATTGAAGTTGTTTTCAAATGTGTTAATATGGAACAAGGCATTAATTAAAGTTGGATTGGTATTTGCACAGAACACGCATTTAGTGATGTGTACTTTGAACATGAACCCTTACTAGTTAACAGCCAGAGTCACTTAACATCCAGTTAAAGACGGTGAAACTGTTCCAAACACAATATTAAATGAATAAAAATTGAGTGCTGACATAAATGTGCGTTCCGTTGATAGGGTAAATGCAAATGAAAACCCTTTCACACCATAGTGAAAAATAAATTCACTTAATTGTATTTAAAATATACTGAAATTTGTCTTACTATGTTGTAAATAGACTAACAAATTTAAGTACTTAATTAAAATATGCTAAAAATACATTCTCAAATGCTTGCAAATAAACTTTGATCACACTTTAAATGAAATAATATTTTAATATAGTATACTTTTTATAAATACTGTACATTACTGTGAAATATACTTTTAGTTAAAATGTTGTTTAATTTCATAAAATACACTAGTCAGATACTTGTTTTTAAATACATTTTTTGTATATTTTTGCAAAGTGTGTTAAAAACAATTAATTTAGTAATGCATTTAAGCACACTTTAACAAAATTCACATATAACATGATAGACAAAAGTTTTAATTAAGTGTATTAATCAAAATAATACAGGAGGTGTGGCCAAATTCCCTGATGCCGCAGGAGGCGTGGCCCGATTTCCCTGATGCTGCAGGAGGTGTGGCACGATTTCCCTGATGCTGCAGGAGGCGTGGCCCGATTTCCCTGATGCTGCAGGAGGCGTGGCAGAGTTCCCGGACGCCGCAGGAGGCATGGCAGAGTTCCCTGACGCCGCAGGAGGCGTGGCCGAATTCCCTGATGCTGCGCAAGGTGTCCCACAGGTCTCCAGCGCCACGACAGACTGGCTCGAGGCGTTCTTCCGGGGGCACATTATTTCAGGGGGAGCACCGCTGGAGGCCAACATGGAGGTAGCTCCAACCCCGGGCATCGGGGACCGCAACGGTGCTTTGCCTCCAGCCCGGCTTAGGGGACGACGACGCCCCTCCACCTCCCGATCCCAGGGAGGCCGTCACAGCTCCGCTCCTGGGCTGCACTGGGGGTGGGGTTATTTCCCCCGCGCGGTGCCAGCCTCTGGGCATGCACCCGGATGAGGACATTGCGCCCGTGGGCCCAGGACCCTCCCGAACAGCCTATGCGCACGTTAAGGGGGGGTTCTGTCATGGCCATGCCACGCACCTTTGTTTACGTTTGTCTATTCCCCGTCACGTGTCGTAAATGTTTCCACCTGTTCCCTGTCTGATTTCTCGTTAGTCAGTGTATAAATAAGCCCTTGTGTGCCTGTCTAGTTTGTCCTTGAATGTTTCGTGTTACATGTTGTTTCTGTTTGTTTGCAGTTGTAATAAATGTTTGTGTTACTTCAAACGACTTGCGCCTGTGTCCTGCCTCCGCCACTACACAGCGTGACAAAGTTGGGCTTTAATTTATTTTTGTACAATTTAAATATATTAAGTACAAAAATAGTTGTTCCACTTTAGCACACTTTAAGTGTATTAATCATTAGTGTGGCTGCAAGTACACTAAAGTGTACTGTAGCATAATCAAGTTTAGTGTACTTAGTGAACATTTCTTTCACTAAGGGAGGCATGCTGTGAATGCTATTGGCATTAGAAGTGAGACTGTGTGGTGGATATTGAATATAATATTTACTGTGGTAATACATTTACTGTGGAGTCATAATTTCATGAAAGCTTCTCATTATTATGAGATACTGAGTCATACTTCCTCATTATTATGACTTAGTGAATGGCTTTATTTGCTCTTTAAGTGGTAGAAACAGGCTCCCATATAAAAGTGTAGTGTCATAGTGTAGTAAAGTGACACAGCAAAGTTCATTGAGTGTAAGTTGAAAGGAATTGGGTTGGAGTATGTGTGTGTGTGTGTGGGGGGGGGGGGTATTTTTTTAGTTAGCCTTGGGTGGTTTCGTTGAGTGGAGACACTACTTTTAGTAAGAAGCTGTTTAGAGGGCGCGTGGTGCTCATTCTGATGGAACAGTATCTCTTTCCTGAGGGAAGTGTGTGGGACAGGTGATTCATGGTGTTCAGCTCTCCGTCTAGCCCTGTCATGCTGCTCCTTTATTGAGAGCTGCTGAAGGATTCTTAGCCTCTCTGCTGTGGAAACAATTCACTGTAGTCTGTCCTTTGTGCAGGCAGGTAAGGGGCCGAACTGCACAGCGAGGAATGAGGTGATGGTGAGTGACGGCATTCTTTTTTTATAAAATCTTTTTAGCTTATTCTACATTATGGTGATGGCATATCGGTATGATAGTATACCATAAGAAGCAAGCTAAAACAGTTATATTGTTAACGTTATACTACACTGATAATGATAATGAAACAAAATTATGTCCAGGTGCGGCACATCACCTGAATATGCTACAAGTAGAACATGCTGCAAGTTTTAAAACGCCTACTTTTCAAATAAGTGAAAATCATATAAAGTAATATTCCTACATGGTTCTAATAAACTACTGAAGGCTAAGAGTTTTCCTCTTAACAAGTCCACTTTAAACAATATTTGTTGTAAGCAGATACTGTGATGTACTGAAAATCCTGATATTGACCATTAATGTATGATACTGTTCCAACCCTATTCTCCATGTTCTCTAAAAAGGAATAAAGATTCCACCACTTGCAATACAAAAGTTTTTCCCCCTCCGTTTTTTGCTTACTTTCTTGTTCAGAGTCGGAAAGTCTAAAGTAGGGATATATAACAAACTCAGCGACTTAGGGAGAACACGGAGTACCTCACTGAGTCTCAAAGCTTCAATACACAACACCACAAAAACCAAATGAGAAATGATAATGAGGATGGCACTGACACTAGGAAGCTATAAATGCTTCCTCACTCAACTTTTAAATGCTTTTCAGCCTAAGCATTAACTTACAAAATCAAATCCTGATACCCCCCTGTCACACTCCTTCTTTTATCTCTCTGCTTTATTGAATGGCAAGCTCTGAAAGTCACATTTGTGCTGTTTTGGTTCTGTTTCAGTTTTTTTGACTCAAAACGTCTCACTGAGTGTGGCAGATAAAAGTGTAGGCTGTCAAGCTTTTATTTAAAAATATTTTAGATAATATCCATTCTCTAATTAAAATTTTACAACACCCATTATATTATTAGTATTAATAGTATCAGAATATTAGTATTTAGCTAATTAATAGCATTAGCATTTGTAATTAGTATTTATCACTAATGATTGACAGTGTGTCACAATGTAGCGACGGGATGGAGGACACAGGTGCAAGCCGATCTTCCAACAAACACATTTATTTATTTACATACATACATACATACATACATACATACATACATAAAGTACACAAACACATGTAATGTTCAACAGCATGACAAACAAACAATCAGGCACAAACTGGACGAACACAAGAGGGCTTTTTAAACACTTACTAATTACTAACAAACGACACGCAGGTGGGGACAATCACATGACGAGACAGTTAATCACAAACACAAACAGAGGGCTCGTGGCGCACTTCGCAGTGGCAACCGCCACGAGTGGAAAAATGCTTATGAGGGGAGAGTGACACGACAAAGTTGAGCGGAATTTAACGTTATGCAAAAGAGAAGCAAAGTGATTTGGCGACTACAAATGGGAGTGAGAGAAGGCGGTACACTTCCTTTTATCCCCCTACAGTGAAATATTGTGTTTTTTTGTTCCAGATACTTGTTCCTAGTTGCAGCTCTTGAACCAGCCGCTGAAGCTTGCCGTGCTGCTACGGACTTGAAGTGTTTGATTTACCCAAAATAGAATGACGGCGGTGTATTTTGCTGCAAAATGTCAGCAACGATTGCGAAAAGCAAACATTTTAGGTCATTCCGACACTATAGACGCTAATGCACTGAACACATGCAATTTATACACAAGCAATTTCCCTGAAGAATTTTTATGTTGGCTGGAATACATTTAATTTGCGGTCAGAATGGGCAAGACATCTCATTTTTAGCGGTAAGACATCTGATTTGTGGTCAAATGGGTGGTTTTGCATACGTTTTGTAGCTAGATATATTGTTTGTGTGGCCATTAGCACTAACCTGATGCTAGCAGTAAAACCATGGCAACCAGCGGTACACTAAAAATAGAAACGCCCACTAGTGACCAACATCGAGTAATGCGAGGCGAAAAACCACTGCCAGTGTGAGCGCAGGGTTAAGCAGAGGTAAGGTTGTGTGTGTTGATATCCTCTTAAAAAGTTGGGTCCATGGGAACATGATTTAATCAAATTCTCATCAGATTTGCATAGTATCTGTAAGTACCTACTTGTAACCGTTAATAATGAAGTACCTTCAATATTGTCTCAGCGCCACAGGGAGTGGGAGCCTTTGCCGAACAGAGTTATTTAACGTAAGAAACTTTTATCCTTTAAATTTCAACTGGCTAAATTGCGAAATACATTGAGGAATGGAATTCTAATATATACATATATACTTGTAAGAGTAAAGGTGTCACTTCCATTCATTGTGAGGTAGAACCATAAATTCGCCGCAGGAGACATGGCCGAATTCCCTGACGCCGCAGGAGGCGTGGCCGAACTCCCTGACGCCGCAGGAGGCCTGGATGAACTCCCTGACGCCGCAGGAGGCCTGGATGAATGCCCTGACGCCGCTGAAGGCGTGGCCGAATGCCCTGACGCCACAGGAGGTGTGGCCGAATTCCCTGACGCCGCAGAAGGCGTGGCCAAATGCCCTGACACTGCAGGAGGTGTGGCCGAATGCCCTGATGCCACAGGAGGTGTGGCCGAATTCCCTGGCACTGCAGAAGGCGTCCCAGGGGTCTCGGATGGACCAGCTGGTGGAGCTCCTCCAGGGGTTCACCATCTCGGGGGGAGCACCGCAGGGGACCAACGTCGTGGTCACCCTCTCACCGCTGATGGCCAGTGCGGAGGTGGGGAAAAGGTCGTCTACCTGCCTCCAGTCCCCGCCGAGGACATCAACGCTCTGTCCCCGAGCTTTGGGGACGTCCCTCCACTTCCCGATCCCAGAGAGGAAGTCGACACTCCGCTTCCGGGCAGCACGGGGGGTGTAGTTTGTTCCCCCGTGCAGCTCCGGCCTCCGAGCACCCACCCAGACATGGACGTGGGGCCCAAAAGTCCGGGGCTCCCCCTCGAAAGCCTGTGGGGGGTTCAGTGCCTTAGAAGGGGAGTTCTGTCACACACACGCCACCAAGGAACATCCAACGGAGGAGAAAGCCTGAACCCGAGGAAGACAGCCTGGTATAGCACATTTCCATGGAGGCAGCCAGCTGGATTGAGCTAAGCAGAGAGCTTGAGGAGAAGCAGCGGCGGAGCAGCTTCCTCGCCGCCGCTCTGTCGCAGATCACCACTGCAGATGCTGCGGGTTGGGTCGGGCTGCGCCGAGAGGTTGAAGAGCAGCAGGTATGGATTACTTCCGCCCTGGCGCCGCTCATAGTGCAGCGGCAGCAAGCCAGCAGCCACTGCCGGCCACACCCCCCCGGTAGCGCCTCCATGCCAACTTCCCCGGCACCCCATCGTGTCACCAGAGAAAGTCAAAGGCAGCTCCGCCGCACCTCCGAGCTAGCAGCAGCCACCTCCTGCCGCCCCCCAGGTCGCGCCTCCACGCTGCCTTCCACAGCGCCCAATTTTGCCACCGGAGAAAGGCGATGGAAACCCAACCACAGTGAGTGGTTCTCAGTTCCCAGACACCGCAGAAGGTGTTCCCCCATTCCCTGACGCTGCTGAGGGCATGGCCCAGTTCCCGGACGCCGCAGAGGGCGTGGTGTCAGGGAACTTGGGTACGCCTTCTGCAGCATCAGGGAACTGGGGCACACCTTTTTGCAGCATCAGGGAACTGGGGCACACCTTCTGCGGTGTCCTGGACCTGGACAACGCCCTCAGCAGCGTCAGGGAACTGGAGAATGCCTACTGCAGTGTCAGGGAGTTGGGGGGCCCCCCCTTAAAGACCGGTGTTGCTTAGGGGGGGTTATGTCACGGTCACCAAGCCGTGGGACCGCTCAGCTGGCTCATGTGTATTTAGTTCCACCCTGTCTTGTCCCATTGAATGTTTCCACCTTGTTCCTGTTTGATCCCACGTTAGTAAGTGTATAAGTATCCCCGTGTGTCAGTCCGAATTTGTCTTTCGTTGCATGTCTGTACGTTGTGTGTGTGCATGTATAGTTTAATGGTTCAAATAAATGCTTGTTCAATGGCTTGCGCCTGTGTCCAATTCCCGTTTCCCATCCACAAGTGTTACACTTTTAATTATTTTTTTAACTTTCTTGTCATTGGATAATTCTTATTTTTCTTATTACGTTTCAATCAATTCACTTTTACAGTCTCATGTGTATTCTGTTATGTCATCTTGTTTTATTATTTGGCTATAAAGACTTTTGAGCTGCTTCCTTATATGAAAAGTGCCATAAAATTATTATTATTATTATTATTATTATTATTATTATTTTATCAGCCGTATTTTTTTCCCCCTTTTTTCCACCAGCCGCTACACTTTTTGAAGAAACCTTTTCTTTAGAAAACAGAGACAGTTCCCATCGAATTTGGGAATTCAAATTCCAGAGACAGTAAGCCCCCAACTCCGGCATTAGAGCCCTCACAGCGGGGTGAATGGGTGAAAACGCAGTGTCATCGTTGCAAAGCCAAAGCTAACGCTAAGGCTCGCCAATGGAAGCACCACTCCTCTCCTATTCGCATGTCCAACAGGTTTGCCCCACTCAGTGAGGCACCTGCTGAGAAGCCTGTTGGAAATGCTCTGGTTAGCAGAGATTCTATGAAATTAGACACATGAAATTAGCCAGGTCTTTAGTAGCTGTAATTAACTGTATACCGGGAGGCAGGCACCGGACATGTCAGGTAATCTTATAGTATTAGGCAAGCGCAAGATAGTTATTCATGTACGTGTTAATGATGTATGCCTTCGTCAGTCAGAGGTTACTAAGAGTAATATTGCAGAGGTGTATAAAATAGCGAAGGTGATCCCTGATGTCCAAGTCTGGCCTTTTATGGCAGGACGGTGCTGGTCTCATTTCTTGTAACATAGCTCATAGTCTTATGGCAGGTTTAGTTAATCGCTGAGACCCAGGCAGCAGACCAAAGGCTAAACTGACAGTCTGCTAGCTTTCTTGAGGAGTCACCCAGGTTTCACCCTATTGAGACTGTGTATGTTCCCCAAGCTAAACAAAAATGTAGAAAACCTCAAAGTTTGTTCTAGTAATCTAATTAACATAAAATTAGATCATGCCAAGTGCATTGCCAGTACCTTTGATCTGAAGCTAGGACTGCAAAATATTAGATCCCTTATATTGTAAATTAAACTATCACTGATCAGGGAGTTAATGTACTTTGTCTAACAGAGACTTGGATTAGACCAAATGAGTGTGTATCTTTAAATGAGGCTAGCCCTCCCGGATACAGCTATATACACCATCTTCGTCTAATTGGCCGAGGAGGAGGCTGATTCGAAATACTTTTTATTAACATAACTGATGCAGCCACAAAAAAGAAGTCTACTCAGTCATTCTCACTAATTTGTATTTACAGGCCACCAGGGCCCTATTCTGAATTTCTACAGGAATTTGTAGACTTCCTCTCGAATCTAGTTGTTTCAGTAGAAAAAGTAATAATTGTTGGAGACTTCAATTTTCATTTTGATAATCTACAAGACCCTCTTTGTGTCTGTATTAGACTCAGTGGGTGTAACTTGTCACGAACTCCCTCTCTGGCGCACGCCGCGGTTTGTAGAGCAACGTGTGCTACTTCCATGTTTTGTGTGTTTGATTTTGCCGTGTGCTTTTGTTTGTTTTTCACATGCGTCTTTGTTTTGGTTTCTGTCTTGTTCACGCCCCTGTTCTGTCATTGGTTAATTGCCCTGATTGTTCACCTGTTTCATGTTAACCCCTTGATTAGTTTGCCTATATATACCCTTGTATTGTGTTGCAAAGTCTCGTCAATGAAATCATGTGTTTCCAAGCCTTGTTTCTGTGTTCACTATGTTTAGTTTTCCTTTGGTTTGTCCCGTGCCTGTTTCCCTGTTGTTTAGTGATTTCTGGGTTTTGACCTTCTGCTTGCTTATTATTGGTTTTGATTATGGATTACCCTGCTATGATGATGTCTGCTTGTTCTTTGACCTCTGCTACGGACTGTGACTGCGATTTATGGATTTACCCAAATAAATCCTACACTGATCTTACGCACTTGCGTCCTGCCTATACTTCTTCTATGTACCACACATTACATCACTTACAATATAACGATGCCCACTCACTACAGTGCACACCCCCTCGATTTAATACTGACAATACTGTCTACATCATAATATATGCACTTCACCTCACTAATGTAATAAACATACCATAATGTCGGCTACCATACCCAGCTTCATTGAAAGTCACCCAGATTTATCGACTTTGGTTTGACTTCTGAACCCATAAAACTAAATCAAATAACTGAATGCTTGGAGTCAACGTTTCGCTCTACACTAGATAATGTAGAAAAAAGAAATATAATTAGGGGAAAAAATCTAGCACCTTGGTGTAATGAACATACTTTAAAACAGACCACTCGAAAGTTGGTAAATGGCATCAAACTAAATTGTATGCTCCAACCCTAAATGCTAAAAGGCAAATGAAACATAAAAGACAAATTAAATGACGAACTCGACGCCACCATAAGAGATGTTACTCCTCGAGAACAACTATACCTTCTTGGGGATTTCAATGTAAGACTAGGGGCCGAACATACATCTTGGCCATGCTGCCTTGGTCACTTTGGCGTTGGAGGAATAAATGAAAATGGCCAGCGAGTTCTCGAGCTATGCACATATCATAACCTTTGTGTCACGAATACCTACTTTAAGACCAAGCCTCAGCACAGAGCATCCTGGCGACATCCACGCTCCAAACATTGGCACTAGCTGGACCTGATCATCACGCGACGCAAAAACGTGCCAAATGTCCTCTTGACACGTAGCTAGCAAGGCGCTGACTGCGACATTGACCATTCACTGGTATGCTCTAAGGTAAAAATGACTCCCAAGACGATGCACCATGCCAAACGAGCAGGAAAGCCCTGCATTGACGCCAGCAAGACATCGCACCCAGAGAAAGCACAGCTGTTCATGGAGACCCTAGAGGGAAATCCACACAACAGTAGGTCCACAGTCAGTGATTGCTATCCTGTGTATGACCTCGGATTACCTGACCACGCACTTGCCCGACTCTATCAGATCTGTCACTGATGGCTATAGTTGGATGCAAGTGCAGGCAGTGTGCCAGTAGGCACGAGTCCTCCAAATGGAGGGGGAGATGTCCTGGGACTGGCTTTGGGTCGGGCGATCTGCAGACAGGCTGGGGTAGAGTCAGGCAAGTGCGTGGTCAAGTAATCCGAGGTCATACACAGGAGAGCAATCCGTAAAGCACATTGTATGTAAAGGCATTTATACATGATACTCAGCAAAGAGTGAGTATCTGTATGCTGGTATATATGGGCAGGAAGAGAGTGCGATCTTGTGTTTGCTGAGCGTCAGCTGTGAGCGATCAGAAGCTTGGCGATCTGGAATGCGGAAGTGCTCCTTCCGCTTCGCCGCATGATGTAGGTGCGCGCGGGGGATTGTGGGGAATGTGGTCCTATATTCGTGACAGATGCTTTGTATGTCTTTTAAAATTGTGTCCCTTATATGAAAAGTAAACCAAAGAGTGCGAAGCTGTAGACAAGTTAAATTGGCCATTAATGACAGGTAGAGCTAGTAAAAAGCCTAACTTTATATTCACATATGCCACAATATCATGATTGTAGTTTTCCATAAAAAAATAGGTTATGATACAATAATGTGACCATATCGCCATGTGTGACGCAAACATAAAACGCAGAAAAGGAAACCTGATAGAAACTCGCTCGTGCCGTGTTCATTTATAGCCGTCTGGATGCGAGAGTTTTATCATAAGGAAGACATTTAATTACAGACACCACACTGAGAAACTAACACTGTGAATAGGGCTAAACTGACATTTTTAGAAACAGTCTGGATTAGTTTCTGCCGTAAGCTATTATATAAAAGATTTTTAACAGACTACACTTTGGTGAGGACACTGGAAACTGGACTTCTTTTCTATCATTATTGAACAATATATTCAAACAGAATAAAACAGTCCTTTCTCTACATGTTTAAAATAAAATCTGCACTCAATGGCTAATGAGGAAAAACAAATCACTGCTCTTCTCGTTCAGTGTCGGATTAATGAGCATGTTTTATTTTGAATAGCCTAACGTTAAGAAGTTGTTATCTGTACTTGCTTCCTCTGCCCCCGTTGAAAGAGTTTTTAATAGGTTTGGGCTTACAATGAGACCTCACAGAGCCCGTTTAGGACACAAAATACTCAAAGCTGTTGTATACCTAAAATGTAACTGCCCACTTTTATAAGCAGATGAGGAATGGGGTCTGTTTAACACACACACACACACACACACACATGACTCAACTAGAACCCTCCTGAGCTCAGCTACTGACCCAGAGTAACACTTATGATAAATCTGGAGTGTGTTTTCTTGCTCTAACCCATCTGTCTCTTCTCATTTCTCAGCTCATTAACATACCTTTCATGAGAATAAAATGTGTTCGTGTCTAAATACCACATTGTTGAAGTATGGCAGTGTTGGCCTCAGTGTGCAGATTTTAATAGAAATGCATGTGTTTATTTTTTAAATCGTGCAAAAAAATCATGTTCAGTGTGAGTAGCATATAGCACATTAACTGTATATATAGTGGACAACATGACAGCAGTTGAAAAGTGAAGCTAAAATGTCTCTGACCAACCTCCTGCCTTTGGTGGCTGGCTGCAGTACAATTCCTAATCTCGCTCATAACCATAGTGAATGGACTCCAAATGCACCAAAACATCCTGTCATGTTACTATCCCTCCCAATATTTTTCTTCATGAGAAATGCATTTTATGGAAGTTATTGGATGATCATTATCAGGGCGTGGTTGATGATGTGACAAGTATGGGCTATGGGTTGAGTTCATTGACAGCCAGAACTGACTGTCTTGCATCATGGATGCGCAAGCACTTCCCGTCACCTGACAGCTTTCAGCACAAGGCACATCTGTGATCTATCATCAGTAACAGTACTGTAAAACCTGGTGACAAGAATATCGAAAAAGTATTTGAATAGATTTTTTTCCTTATAATGACAATGTATTTTTGAATATACAATTAATAAGTTGAACCTGTCTTTCCAGGTGTGCCGTGTGGCCTATGAGATCATGCAAACTCTTCACCCGGACGCTTCGTCTTACTTCTACTCTCTGGACGACATCTACTATTTCGGCGGGCAAAATGCACACAACCAGATTGCCATATACGCGCACCGGCCGCGCACACCCGAGGACGTCCCCCTGGAGCCCGGAGACGTCATCGGCGTTGCTGGAAACCACTGGGACGGTTACTCCAAAGGACTGAACCGCAGACTGGGACGCACCGGCCTTTATCCATCTTACAAAGTGCAGGAGAAAATTGAGACGGTGAAATACCCCACCTACCCTGAGGCAGACAAACTGCTCAACTCATAAACACAGGAACACAGACAGAAAGAGACTTATAGAGACAGCAAGACACAGAAAGAGACTTAAAAAACAGAGAGAGATGGAACGAGACAGAGAGAGGCATGAAAAGACTGAAACAGATTGAGACAGAGAGAGACAGACAGAGACAGTAACAGGGTGAGAATAATTCCCCCCAAAAAAACATTTTTCCTGTATAGAGATCATTGAGAAAGGAGAGAAATTTAGACATTTTACAAAGACAGACATAGTATTGACATGTGTGTGTGAGTAAAAACAGATAGAAAGAGAGAGAGAGCTAGAGATGGAAAAAGACAGAAAAAGACAGTGAAAAAAAGAGACAGAAAGAGATGGAAAGACATGAAAAGAAATGGGATATGGAAAGAAACAAAAAAAGATAAGAGAGACAGAAAGACAGACACAATTACAGAAAGAGATGGAAGAGACAAAGAGAGTGAGCTAGGAGTACACAGAGACAGAGAGAAAAAAGAGAGAGAGGGACAGAATGAGACAGAAAGACCGAAAAAAGACTAAAAAGACACAAAGACAGAGACAGGAAAGAGATGGAAGATGGAAAAAGACAGATGAAAAGAGATGAAATGAGAGGGAAAGAGAGAGAAGGATGGAAAGAGACAATGATGCATAGAGAGACAGAGAGACAAAAAGTGAAAGAGAAAGACATAAGAAAGACAGATGGAAAACGAGAAAGAGATGAAAAGAAACGAGAGGAAAGGGAAAGAGACAAATTAAGACAGATGGAGACAAAAAAACTGAAAGAGACAAAGAAATGGAAAGAAATAGAGTCAGAAAGAGAGAGATTAAAAAAGACAGACATGGAAAGAGACAAAAAAAAAGATGGAGAGACTGAGAATAATCAACTTGTGGACTCTGATATTCAGCGTGTATGACTTCTTTTCTATACAGTTTGTGGTGACAGGAGAGACACTAAAACATTCAGAAGAATGGACACACACTGAGGACACTGGTGTGTATGTGTGTATTCTTACTCAGTGAGAAGAAGGAGGAGAAAATCGTGATGGTGAAATATCCCAACTCCCCCGAGGCAAACAAGCTATAGACTACAGAGAGAACCGTACAGAGGCTTCTGAGACAGGAGGGATAATAAGACATAAGCCACAAAGACAGACACACACTGAGGACACGTGAGTGTGTGTGTTCTGACTCACAGCCTCCTGATATGACTCTGATATGGATGGAGGCAGAGCATCTCTGTGTTTGACTGCAGGCTATTTGGACTCAGCAACAGCTGAGAACGATTTACAAACCGACAAGCCCTCCTCGCTTTATAGTTTTATTGTTATTTAATAGTCTTGGGGTGGTTTTAAATCATTTTTAATCTTGTCTTTTAATCTCTCTCATTTGTTTGATCACTGATTCTAATAAGAATCTGAGGAGAACTACGAAGAAACTAGGGCAACAAGGGAGATGAAACAGGAAACAAGGATAACTAGGAGACTAAGGGTGCTTCTCATTTCTTTAATTGCGCTTCCTCGTTTCCTTTCCTTGTTTCTTAGCTCCTCCCTCTGAGAACACGAGGAAAAGATGCAAGGAAAGGAAACAAGAACAGAGGAATTGACGCCAACGTTGTCACGTCGTGTCAAAGACGTGTCACTTTAAAGCAACATCATTTATTGATGACCTGTTGCCCAGGGTGTTTTAGCCTATACAATATTTACTCTATTATCATCAGCTGACTTCTCATACAGGCATGTTTTATGGACATTCAAGCACATTTTTAACAACTTTAAGCCAAGGTTTTCATTTGTACCCATTCTTTTTTTAATAATTAATTATGATTACAAATTTTTTATTTGTTGTTCTTATTATCTTATTATTTGTTTGAACTTAGGTGTTTTTGTTAAGATGGAGAATTTACACCACAGGTTTATGGCACACGGAAATAAAATAAAAAACGTCCACGAAAGGAAGCACCGGTGTATCCTTGCTCTTCACTCTGGAAACCTCCTCTCTCCTCGATTCTTCTGAGCACATTTAAAGAATTGATCATTCCTTAAAGATGATGGGGTTTTACCAATTTCTAGGTCACGGGCTGAAGGGCATAGGATTAAGAAGGCAAGGAAGTGTCAATTACAGTATTGGGAAGCACCCTAAGAAACTAGGGGAACAAGGAAACTGGGAAACTAGGAACAAGGAGACAATGGAACTAGAACAACAGGAAATTAAGAACTGTGACACAGGAAACAAGGAAAACCAGGAGACTAAGAAATTAGGGTATCAAGAAGCATAGGGAGCTAGAAATGGGAAACAAGGGGAATACAGGTACAAGGAGAATTATGGAACTATAAACAAGTAAAAAAAAATAAGAACAAGGGGATTAAGAAACTATGGAAACAAAGAAAATTATAAAAACAAAAAAACCAACAACAACAACAACAACAACAACAAAAAACATTACGATCATTGCATTATGTGGAATTGTGAAATTTTGGAGGGAAGGAAAAAAAAATATATATATATATATTTTCTTTTTGTATGTTGATAATATATTGTGACCAAGCCAATTATTTATATATTTTAAAAAAAAGAAAGAAAAGAAATTAACTCCATTTTGACTAATAATAATAATAATAATAATAATAATAATTTAAAAAAACGTACAAAACTATACGTATGTTTGTGCACAAACAAACTTTGTTGCTTTTTTAATGTAGTTGTAGTCACATGCAGCCAAATAAATCAGATTGCTTGCTTGTGTATTGATACTGTATTCCCAACCCAGAGTGTTGACGTGTATCAATATTGATACCATTCAAACATCGTTTCAGTTCTTTTAGCTGAAATTCAAAAACTGGACTCCAAAAGAAAAGAAAAAAACAAATCACACGCCTTAAATATAAAGAATAAACAATTCTATTCTATACTATATTGTTTATCTTGTAAATAAAAAAATAAAAAGACGTTTATCATCCTTTATCATCTGAACGTAGTACTTTTGTACTGAACCGAATCTTTTTTCCACACGCAGGCTCTCGTCATCTCTCACTGCTACCCCTATAACTGTGTGTTAGCGCCCCCCTGGACTCCTGCTGTGAGCCACCGGCCGCGCTGCGCACCGTACCCTCTCCCGCACCTCGCACACACACACCTGCTTCAGTCCAAACGCCAGGCTTCGGCCGGGGTCGACCCTGAACGTGAAGTCGGCGGGGGTCAAAGGTCACGGACGCCACCTTCGACCTAAAAGGCGTTACAGTGGGTTACACTGAACTGAACTGGAACATAAAGACAGAATGCAGCAATAAATATCACTGAAATGTGAATGAAAACAATGATATTCCACGATATCTATAACATCAGTGGTAACTCAGCGACTCTGCTTTACTAACGGGACGGTTGCGAGTTTAAATCCCACGACCGCCGGGAAAACAGGGTAAGATGGGCCATTTCTCCGCTCTTTTTATTACTTCACCAAGTCCAATTCATTTTGCTTTACAGCGTTCAATCATCAAGGCCTTAAAGTTTTGTGATCCATATTCGATAAAGTGAGAGTTACAGTTTAGCCGGTGCTGAAAGGCTGCAAATTAAAACCAAATTAAGACCAATCGTTTTTTTTGTTGTTGTTGAAACGCTCGCTGTCTTGTTTACTTCACAGAAGTCTTTATATCCGTTAACAGGCAACTGCTCGTACTCCAAAAAAAAAAAAAAAAAAACCCTCTCTAATAATAAATTTCCTTTATTAGAGCTCCAATGAGCCCAAACTGTTTGGCTACAGCGTCATTCGTCTTGGTCCAAAGTCTTGCATTTACATGAAGTCCTGCGCAAAGGTCTGAGGCGCATGTAGAGAAATTCTGTAAAGCGAAAGTGCTTTTAAAAAATAATGAAAAGTTCCTGAATATAAATATATATATTAAAAAAACATACTATAAAGAGCAGGAAACCAGCGTTTGTCTTTAAAACTGCATCAATTCACTGAGGCACACTGTCGTGCAGTTTTATAAGGAAATCGGCTGGTAGGCTGTTCCAAGAATCTTAGAGAACTTGTCACGGTTCTTCTGCAGAACTTTGGCTCTCACTAGCTTCTGTCTCTGCAGGTCAAATCCCAGAACATCCTTGATTCTGTTTTTATCTAAAAAGTGCTCTATTGCTGAATATCTTACTTTCTTTAATGATGCACAAACATTTCTCTGTAACATTTAATTTTTTGGAGAATGAATGTTTGGAAATCTAAAATTAGCTCTTTTTCTAATGCCACACTAATGCAGAAGACATAAAACAAACATCTAAGACAAAATGTATATTAAAAGTGTAGCATATCTTTGCAAAGTACTGTAGCTGCTGTAACGTCAGTGATAACAGGGACTGACTTGTTTTATGGACATGACACACCATTAAATAAAAAATTACGATGTGTTGTTTTCTTTAACAAAGACAAATGTGTAATCGTTGGCAAGTTGCCGTGGTAGAAGAGGAATAAAAACACTCCAGGATGGTAACGTTTCACATCAGGCCGCATCACACCAACCCGCTGCTGAATATTTTTCTATAACTGCACACATTATCATGATTTATTCCTTGACATATTTAGTCAACCGAAGAACGTTTTCGGTGGTGTTCAACGTTTAGTAACTTTTAGTAAAAATCAGCTATATGGGTCCGTTTCAATAGTCTGTGCTTCTGTTTCGGAATCCTGTTTAAAACAGGTGGAGTGAAGGCACCACTGAAGCGCTACACTCATAGAAACACTCTCGTGATCCAGCAGAGAGCAGCGAAGAGTAAATTTAGCTGCACAAGTACCTCAACCAGAGCAAATAGTGCTGTTTTATTTGTAAAGAAATCTATCTAGCTAAGAGAATAATAGACGTCAGATATAAAATCTTGCCATTACTCATTTTGTCTCTCCCACTCTCTCTTTCTCTCTCTCAGTAACTGTAAGGAAAACCGAGGTATTTACTCTGCCCTCCGCCTGGATAAAGTGTTCAACATCTCACCCTTGCTCAACACCAGCTTGGTGAGTAAAATGAACCGTTTAGAGGATGTGCAATTTTCAAATCCGCTTAACGGCGTAAGAAATTGCAAACGTGGATATGACGATATACTGATGACCCCCATGCCTCATGGTGTTCTTTGCAAATTTGCTTTTTGAAAGTACTTTGAGTCGGACGCTTAAACTGTCCCTTCTAGAAGTTTTAATTGTACATTGTTAGCTTTACTTACTGGTGAGGCAGAATCCATGGGAAGGATTTCGCTGAGCACTTGAGGGTTAAGTGCTTTGCTTGAGGGGCCGACTCCGGCTCTCTGACATTTTTTGGGATTTGAACTCATAACCTTCTGGTCTGCTCTTAATCACTGCGCTATCTCTGTCCCCATATAACACATTAGAGCATAAAGACGTGTCAGTTTTCAATTTGACCAATGTTTCTTTGGTAATTAAGTCCACGCACCATATTTTTTAAAAACCTCTCTTTTACTCCGAGTATATATTTTTAAGATATCACCTTGTAAATATCACGCAGTATTAAGCCTCATACCAGCCATTATGCGTCAAAATGCAAGAACTTTCCTTTGACATTATATTGTCACATGTTATTTATTTTATTATAGGTTTTTATGTCCGAAAAATCTCTTTACATG
>JAOUQW010000009.1:17505167-17515734 GCA_028565825.1 Olivaichthys viedmensis | reverse complement strand
GCTTACCGATATGCAAAGAATCAAATTTCACTGTACTGTACTTGTATATGTATATGTGACAATAAAGAAGCATTATTATTATTCCCATTTCTTATTCTGCTTTTAGCCAATCAGCATTTCGTTCTCAAATATTTCCAGTCTTAGCTCTGTCTCTCCGCCCCTGTCAGAATTTTTATGAGTCCACTAGTAGTTTAATTAAATGGGGATATAATTTCAAATTGTCATACCTACCATCCAAATTGTTTTATTTCTGTGCGGTGGGTGTAATCATTCAGATGCATCATCGTCAAAGGCCTTTTAGCTGGCCTCGATTTATGCAATCACATGTCTGCCCAGATTCTGTTCCTGTTGGCCCATCTCATACTGCATCTTGTTTCCCCCTCTGTAGTCTTTGTATTCAGACCCTCTGTGGTTCCATCTGTGTTGGTGAAGTCTTGCATGTTCGTCTGCGTTATTAAACTTTGTATTTTCTAGTTTCTTGGTCCTAGTGTTCAGCTTCGTCTGAGTCTGATCCTGGTCTGTTTTTGATTATAGATCACCCAGCTCTGTTTTCGTCAACCTGTGTATTTGACCCCTGCCTAGTGTACTGACTACTAATAGTGGAATAGTACTGATAAATGCGCTTCGAGTATGCACTCACTTCCTGCACTTCCCACCTGCACTTTACATTTAGATTTTACATCAGTTGAAATGTCTGTATTGAGAGCATGAGCCGTGAGAAAGGCAGTGGTGGTTCAGTGGTTAAGGCTCTGGGCCACTGGTCAGAAGGTTGTGAGTTCAAATCCCAGTACCACCAAGCTGCCACTGTTGGGGCTTTGAGCATGGCCCATAACCTTCATCTGCTCAATTATATCCTGTTTCAATTGTAATTTGCTTTAGATAAAAGCGTTGGCCAAATAAGTAAAGGTAATTCAGAAAGTTGGTAAATGTCATTAGGTAGTCATGTATGCATGTTAGCAAATCTATTAAAGAGCTGCAGTAGCAGAACGGGGCCGGACGGATTTGGCCACCGGTTTGCTGTCGATGCCAATTTTGTGAAAGAATTTTAATGAAAATTTTCATTTTAGTGATTTATGCTTATACCTCTATTTAATTTAAGGCAGTTGTGCTTTAAGGCTCAGTAATATATCATTTCCACACATATTCCATTTTCTAGCATTTTCTTCCCTGCATTAACTGCACTGAAGGCCTAGAGGCAGTATAAACATTATAGAAAATGAAAATGCTTTCTACATGCCACTCATACGACAAAGTGACATATATAATGATTTTTTTTCTCCAAGAAGACAGAATTAAAGGAGGTGCTTCTCTAATCTGGAGTGACTTACAGTTACGTGCAAAGGTTTGCATCCCCTTTGGTTTCTGGGTGAAAAAGGAAAATGCACCACTATTTTACAATTTAGCTAAAATGTTATTTTATTCTTGGAATAAAAAAAAGGATTCCAAGAAGTATCAAGAAGAATCAAATGAATTATGTTTTGCCTTGATCCACCAAGTCTTCTGAATGCGACAGTGTGTGACGTCTGGCTGAGTTATAACAAATATGTCAAGAAGAATGAGCAAAGATTGGTAGATTGGTCATAATCAATATGTCAGGAATAATTTTGGAGAATAATTTTACAACTGAGTTGATCCAAAATTATGATCTTAACATACACTGTCTAACCATTTTTGTTACTTGTAATAATGAAGGAACACCTGTGAAACCAAACACATGAAATTTCTTGTTGGTATAAATTACATTTCTTTGTCTTCTTAATTTTTTGTCCTATGGGTATGCAAACTTGCCCTCATCTGTATAATCTAGAAAATATGGTATACACAAGACCTCTAATTGGCCAGTGAACTACTGTTGGCTCATATCATTAGCTCTGATAAGTGTTTTGGAATTCAGTTCCAGCTGGTGCTTGATCTTTAATGTAGTCGAAGGTTTAGGCAGAAAGCATTCATGTATGTGTAATTATTTGTTAATTAATAACATTTCCCACACTTAAACAGACTCTCTCTCATGCCCTGATGGAAATGATAATTGGGTAAGGAATGGGGAGTATTTATTAGGATGCTTGAGCACGTTGTTCATCAAACCCTCCGTAGGGATTATTCTGCCCTGGATCGCACGCTGCCGTTCCTTCCATCACAGAAACATTTGCAGATTTGTATAATATGCTAAAATAAACAGCGGGTTCTCAAACAAGGGCATGTTTATTTTTTACAAAAAGTGAGGCTTTACATTCATTTCTCCATGTCAATGAAGCTGAAGGTGGACAGTGTGGTCTTAAGGAAGTGTGGCCTCTGTGCCTGTCAGTTCCAGTGAAGGAGGCGTGGCCTCTGTGCCTGTCAGTTCCAGCAAAGGAGGAGTGGCCTCTGTGTCTGTCAGTCCCAGTGAAGAGAGTGTGGCCTCTGTGCCTGTCAGTTCCAGTGAAGAGAGTGTGGCCTCTGTGCCTGTCAGTTCCAGTGAAGAGAGTGTGGCCTCTGTGCCTTTTAGTCACACTTAAGGAGGCATGGTCTCTGTGCCTGTCAGTCCCATTAAAGGAGGCATGGTCTTCCAATCCTCAAAGCTAACACTTCTTTTTCAATTCAAATGACACTGTTTGCTGAATCACACTATCACATTGAAACAAGTCTAAATCGTGTTGTATTGAATTGTTCACTACTGTAAATGTATCTTTTACATCAAATCATTGATCATGTATTAAGATGTACATTGTAATATGTTTGAAGTAGAGGTACACACCCCTAAAAAGCTGTGCATTACATTACATTCCAACAACATTCCTTCGGAGGTGTAGGAGTGGCCCAGTAATGTATGCATCACTTGTGTTGCCCCAATTGGCCACTACGTTTATCATTACATGTTATCATTACATGTGTAAGTTTTGAGTTATAGCTTAAAGCAACATTGAAACTATGTTGCTTACATCTAGTGCCAATTTACACTAAGCTACGATCAAAGTCCAGCTGGTGTAACTGGCTACCTAGACAGCCTCCTTCATTTATCTTTTATTGGTGTTTCACTGTAATGCTAGTGAAAGAGAATATCTGTAGGAGGACAGTGTCTCTCTGCCAGCATGCTGGAACATGACACAATCTGTTCCTTTCATGAACAGCAAAATATTGAACATCCTGCGTGTGATGTGAAGACGCGCCAGGCCGTGTGTTCCCACAGGAGCAGATTTGATTTGTGATCGGAAGCCAGCAAGCAGCTTGAGGCAGAAATAAAAAAGAAATCAGTGTGTATGAGCTCTGAATGATGCTTGGTTTATGCTTGCTCCTGAACAGGCTTGCGAAGCCTTTGGGAGGTCAGTAAAACACTGCAGGGAAGAGCGGCAAGGCAGTTCGGAAAAGTGACTACCAGAAACAGAAATGTCTAAACTGGTTGCCCACCTCCGGACCAACTGACCAGTAGCAACGTATGAAGGCTGCTGTAATGAATCTGATCTCATGAGAAAGGGCTATGTGGTTAGATTTGATCATATGAGTTAAGTCGTAAAAACGCTAACACTGCCCCTCACTCCAACCTTCGTAACGTTTCATACGAAGTCATACGTATTGTTACAAGTCTGCACGTGTGAGATGATGTTGGCTGTAACGAGATGAACGCGTTTGAGGAGAGCTTGTTTGAGACAGAATGTTGGGCAACAGTGTCACTACAAGTAGTAAAGCTATTAGTTCAGCATAATTTCCCAGTAGCAGACTAGTATATAAAGTAATACTATATATATTTATATATTCATCAAGTTATGTTTTTCTTATTATCTTCCTCAGATGAGGTGACACCAAAAGAGAGGGGGGAGGGTGTGTGTGTATTAGCACTTTTCCACATGCCACTGTGGCATGGCATGGCTTGCTAACAAATCTAAAACCAAGGATTTTCTGTATCCTGGCCGAGTATGTGTGTTCTGTTTTCCATCACATAATCATGTGTAAAAAAAAGTAGTAGTTCTCTGGAGGTCATTGGGGAGCATGAGTAGTAAAATACTACTCAAAATTCACAAAATCATTTTTATTAGAAACAAAACAATAAAAAATGTATGTTATTTGATGTTAAAATGGGTATGGCGCTGTCGCGTGTCTCCCTCACAGGGTGAACTTTTTAACACAAGACATAGCTAGTTTGTTTTAATAGCAGCGAGCGACCAAAACAAAGTCAAGGGTGCCAATACTTTATTCTTAGTCAAAATAGAGACTGACTGCAAACTTTGTCAGACAATGTAAATCTCGAATGGCGTTCTATTGCGGATGTAGAACCCTATGTAGGGTGTACAGCGCCATTATGTTATACTCTATGTAGGGAGCAAACACACTAAATATGGAGCCATTCGTGAATCACATTGAAATTGGCGGATTTTATATTGATCACATAAAATATGTAAAATCAAACTAAATATCAGCAACAAGAAAACTGTGGGTAAATAGATAAAAAGGAACCCGAACATTAAATTGTGATGCTGCGTCCTAAAGCTGCCAGAAAAAAAGAGAAAGAAACTTTGGCAGACAGTCACTACACTACTGAAGCTTGCTGTGCCGGTAGAAAGGTCTGCACTATTCTTAGCTCCACCCGTATGTCCTGGCTCAGCTCGCATGGTAACTGGGCAAGAAGGTTAACCAAATTCATCATGAGTACTTGGGCAGTGGAAATAACAACAGAATGCAGGATTGCGGTTTATTTACCGTGCCGCACCGCGCTATTTGTGTGTGTCTGTGTCTGTGTGTGTGTGATTAGTATTCTGCTGAGTGCTCAGCAAAACTCCAAGAAGATGGAGCAGGGACCAACCTTATCTAACCTGACGTGTGTGTGTGTGTGTGAGAGTGTGAGAGAGACAGTCCTCCACAGAAAATAACGCTATCTGAAATGGATGCATCAAGCGTGTCTTGAATAATTCACTTTCTTCAAAAACAAATAAATAAATTCTAATAAATAAATAAACAGTTTTTCCAGAAATAAGCTGTGTGTGTCCCTCATGAGTGGTTATGCAAGGAGAAGGCATCTTTGTGTAAGATTTCGGGAAATGGGGACCCATATTTAGTTTTCTTTAGCCCTATGGCAGTATTAGGAACTAAAGGGCAGGACCTGTGCTTTTAGCACACTCTAACAGTCTAAAGCCTCTTTCACACATGCACTTTCATGTGGCAGTTCAACAGTAATTGACAATGGGGACGAGACCTAAAACATTTCCTATTAAACAGAAGCAATTACTGGAAAAAGAGGATGACATCGACGATGATTATTAATCCTACAACCCGTTGACTGCTTTTAGGGCGGCCAGTGAATCACAATGAAGAAAAGCCTAAAGTCAATGAAAAAAGAAGAAGAACAGGAGATATCATTTCTTATTGGAAGCTAGACAGACCACGGCCCCAAAAGTGACAACAGTGGCGGCTTTGACACGCCCACAAGAGACAAACCTGGAGCGACTTGTTACTTGCTGGTGTGAACAAAGGGTTACTTTGGTGTTGCTTGATTTTTTTCTTATGCGTTAAAATCTTTTTTTTAAAATTTGATGTAGTTTTTCAAATCTGTTTGCCGGGAGAATTTCACCGTGTCGGTGTCCAAACTTTACTACTTTTTTGGACTTCGATTTAATTTAACTTAAATTTTTTTGTACTTCTAATCCACGCTTTTTCCTATTATTTATTTATCTTTTCTCATCCGCTGTTCCACATTTTTCTCCTTTTATAATGTTTACTCCGTGCTTCTTTGTTAGCTTAAGGAGTGTTTGTTCGAGATTTTTTAGAGACATCTAACCGATACAACCAAGCAGGCAACAGATAAAAACAAACTTCCAACAGATTTACCTGGAGTCCATCAGAAAAATACAATCAACCGATGAAGCGATAAAAACGTAAGTAACGTTTTTAAACACGTTAACATGGCCAACTCTGACCTTATTAAGGGTGTTGAGTGCAAGATGTTTAGCTATTCTTCCTCCGTCATTAGCAGTAGTTTTACTTGCGATAAGTGTAGAATGGTAACCTGTCTGACGGAAAAGATCTTAGTGTTACAGGTGCGCGTCCAGACTCTAGAAAGGCTTAGAGATATTGAGCATTTAGAAGTAGAAGTTCTGGATGCCTTAGGCGAAGTCAGTCAGGCCTCAACTCCGGCGTCAGAGCCCTCACAGTGTGCTTTACAATAAAGGGGTGACTTAAATTATCCATCTCTTGCATTTACCTTATACTTACTGACAACTTCCTTTAATGGGCCAACGTCCCTTTCTCTCTCTGCCCCCCCCCCCTCTCTCTCTCTCTCTTGATCTGTGGCCTCTCTCTCTCTATGCTATTCTATTATTTTCTCTCTCTCTCTCAGTAAGTCAGTTATACGTGCTGAGCTGGGAGGAAGGTTGTTGTGCTGATGGATGGGGAATCACTGCTATTTGCTATGTTTGATCTGATGGAAAGAGTGTGAAGTGCCTTACTTTAGTGCTCTGCTTTCTGGATTGCTTTCTACAAAAAAGTTGGAGAATCCCAGAGAGAGAGAGAGAGAGAGAGAGAGAGAAGAGAGAAAGAGAGAGAGTTCTCGTGTATTCTGTATATAGTGTGCTAATATAATATTTCCACTGACATTGCAAAAAGACGTCAAGCCTAGCTGAATGATTCCTCACTTTAGTTTATCTATAGTCGGGTCCAAATGTTTGAACAACTGTTTTTATTTCATCAGGTATCGTACACTAACCACAGTTTACTCAGTTGATCCTTATTATTCAAGAATCTATTACTTAACACTGAGACAGATCCATAGATTAGCTGAGTGAGAAATCTTTGTGAAACTGAAATCTATCTAAATCTCCTGTTTGCCAATTTTTCTTTTTTTATTGTTGTAACGCCATACATTTTATTCAGATGGTAACATTCACTCCTAACACACAGTGTTATTTTTTGTGGTCTCTTAACAACAAACACCTGCTATTGATTCCATTAGTACACTCCTTAATGTGTGGCTTTAATCTCTCAGTCCACAGACCTGCTGTCTCTTGTTATAAGTGAAAGATCTTTAACACTCATGTAGTGTTTGCTACTTAGCAATGTTGTGTCCCATTGCCCCAAGCATTTTATAGCAACACAACTGTAACATTTATTTCTAAAATCCCAATCTAGCTTTTTATCATCTCAATGACGTCCTCCCTATGCTTGGGGGACGTAGGAATGTCGCCATCTCCGAAGCCCGGGGGCAGAGCAATGATGTCCTCCTCATGCTCGGGGGCGGAGGAACCTTGCCATGCCCGAAGCGCAGGGGCAGAGCAATGTCCTCTGCGGTGTCAGGGAATTTGGCCACACCTCCTGCGGCGTCAGGGAACTGGGCTACGCCTCCTGCGGTGTCAGAGAGTTCGGCCACGACTCCCGGTCACGAAACACTGAGTAGCAGGATCCAAGTGTGAAGCGATTAGTATGAAATATAAACAGTCCACAATTCAGAATCGCAATCCACAAAACAGGTAAGTGGTCACAAGCCGACTATAAAAAGGCTACTGTAGATGAAGCAAAAGCAAAAACAGTAAATGGAAAACGGTTCAGTGACTCAGAGATATACAAACACAGATAAGGCTGAGTAATGTGCGGAGAAAAACTGGTAAAGTCTGACTAGCAATAACAAGTATAAATACACCACAGGTATTTAGAGGAAATTAGGTGTATTGATGATATCAATCTTCAGTGTTATACCAGATCTCCAGCAAGCTTCGAATGAAAAAAAAAAAACAAGATAGAAATATCTTGGGGAATATCTTGGCTCTAGGAGGAAAGAAGATACAGATGAACATGATAACCTCATGGGTGGAAGAAAACACTGTGGCGTCCAATCTTTTGAGATTTATGTACGCTGATTTGAGTCATTGATTGTTACCATAGAAACAAACTCTCAAAATTAAACTTTTATTAAACTAGTTGCAGGTTGTGAGTTGAATTAAAACATTTTTAAAAAATTTATAATTTTTGTGCAACATTTCATCATTTCATTTTCTTAACGTAGTGCACACTATACATTTAATCCTTCAAGTTATTTATTTCCTTTTGGTCAATGGAGCTGTTTCTTACGGAGTCAGTATGGGATTGGCGCCATTTTATTTGAAGAGACATCAATAAAACAGGCGCTTTCACTCGTTATTACTTCCTGTTTACTACCCTGTTCCCTTGTTTGATAGACAACCTGCATTAAACTTGACAGTAAACAAAAAAATTGGAAAATAATCATGCAACTATGCTAACTGCCACTACTAATTTTCCACTTTTAGTAAAGGTTTAACTATGGGTCATTTTGACCTGTCCAGAATGTAGAATGTAGCTACATTAAGCTAACTGGTTTTCCAGCAAATAAACAACTTTATTCCTTAAGTTTTGTAATGCTCACATTGCTTAGACAAAAAGAACAAATGGATGTGAAACACAATTTTTATAAATTTGATAAATTTTGAAAATTATCATACGAAACAGGAAGCAATTAGTGTCAGTTTGTTAATTTGGTTGTAAGTCATACTTTTTCTCTGAACATCGCTGATCCTCTCTTCACATTTAGTTCTTCTAAGCAGGGTGAAAATGCAAGTGTAAATGTACATGCACAAGATTCTGACAATCACATGGGTACCTTTCAGGCATAACCATTTTTTTTTTTTACATTGTAACTATAGTAGTTGTTACACTGTTATTACATTGTAATTAAGGGCTCAGTAAAAAAAGGTAAAACATTTCTCGAGGTTTCTTTTGAAAGAGAAAATTAGCTGCATGTTTTGTAGACCAGATGATTAGTCCCAAAAAGACAGTGTAAGATATTAAACATGTTTGTAAGATAAGCTTCAGTTTGTATGATGTTCGTATGATACACTCTAAAAACAGATGTGTTAAAAACAAACACATAGTGTGTCTAGTTAGAGAAAACACATTTTGTGTTACTTTTACAGTGCGTTATCATATTTCATACAGGCAATGCGGTCAGATTTTTTGGTGAACTCTTTGAAGTCTTAGCTAAGTTATTCATCTTAAAGCATGTTTTTTGGTAACTACAGTAAAATAATATAAAACATCATAGTATGTAGTTAAATGTATGTAGTATGTAATTAAAAATAGTAGTTAAAATAGTAATAAAACAAAAAATGTGTTGTTAATTTCACAAATTATTTTTGAGAGTGTATTAAAAGAAATGTAAATGTAGTTTAAAAAAAAGTGTGTCACACACACGGCGGCAGCCCTGGACCACAACTCCCAAGAATTCCACGCACAGCTCCGCAAGAGCGCTTCCGCGTTCAAGTTTGCCGAACTTCTGAGCCGCTGCACCTGTACCATATTATTGCCTAAACGCAATCACCTGTACACAATCCCGTCTCCCCTTCATAAACCCCGGACATACAAACCTCAGTGCTCAGTATTGTTTGCCTTGATCAGCACATTATGAAACATTTCTCTGACTGCCTCCCCATGTATGACTCTGGATTTGAATTCTCGACTACCGCACCTGCTTAAGCCTAGGAAACCCGGTTCGAACCTCGCACGACCCAAAGCCTGTCCTTCGACTCAGAGATTGCCAAACCCCCTGGTTCTTTCGGAATCCAGCCTTATCCCTAACAGCCTGCGCCTGCATCTGCCTAACCAAATTTTTAATACAAATATGATTTATAATTACACAACCCGTGCTAGCTGGAATTCATTTGATTTCTTATCTAGTTTACTTGCAGAAGTCAAACATCAAGTCATTGAAAGTTAGCATTCATCGATTTACATTGCGACGAGCGCCATGCGCATTTGTTGACGTTTTGTCAGTTCCCCGTCATGTGTCTTAAATGTTTCCACCTGTTCCCTGTCTGACTCCCCATTAATAATTGTATAAAAAGCCTTCATGGTCCCGTCCAGTTTGTCCTTGAATGTTTGATGTCGTGCTGTGTTTGTTCTGTTTTGTTTGTGTTAATAAATATGTAAATGTTAAATGGCTATGCGCCTGTGTCCTTCCTCCCTGTCAACAAGCGTGACAATAACACACTGTAAAAGTAGCACAAAATGTGTTGACTCTAACTAGACACACTATGTGTTGTTTTTGACACGTCTGTTTTAAGAGTGTACCAAACTATATTTCTGGGATGGTTATATTGACCATTGGTGTGCTTTTGTCACGCACACTCTCTCACGCAACCCTCTGTACATCACCATTGTTGCCTGTTAAACGCCCTCTGTATTCCTTATTCCCCATACATATATAGCAATGTAAATGTTAACTCTAGCGAACAAGGAAAACGTACAGTAGCACTATGTAATGTATGGTTGATGTGTGTAAAAGGTGTTTGTGTTAAATTAATTAAGTTAACAGCTGCAACAGTAAACTTGGCAAAACACTGCATACGTATGTGCATTATTTTAGTTCTGTTACCCAATTATTCACAGAAAACCTACAGAACTATATACATAACCCTCAACATAATCGGTGCTGCTTTATTTAAATGTGTGTGACAGAATTATACACAACGGTGCAAGTGGGGAGAACTGGTGTTGTTTAACCCTACATGTACTGACCTACAGTGGTGGCTCAGTGGTTAGGGCACTGGGCTACTGATCAGAAGGTCGTGGGTTCAAGCCTCAGCTCCACCAAGCT
>JAOUQW010000009.1:17478072-17499829 GCA_028565825.1 Olivaichthys viedmensis | reverse complement strand
TGAAGGAGAAAAAAAAAGGAAAGGCGGCAACCTTAAGCATTTGTGTCTAGGAAGAAGGAGAATGCGTCCGTCGTGTTGGTGGTGAACGGCGGCGTCCTGTGCTGCTGCCGCCGCCGCCGCCGGTCGATATCTCTCAGACTAACAGCAGAGGTTTAAAATGGCCACCGCGGTTCGGCTGCCTCCCCTCGCCCAGCCTGGTATTATCGGCATTTTGCTCCTCCGAGAAGCCGGTTTTTGGGGGGGTTTTTTTTGGGGGGGGGGGGGTGAAGGTGATGATGTGTAGCGATGGAGGAGATGAGGGAAACCCCGCTCCCCCCCCATCACCGTCACCTCCACCCCCTATAGAGGCGCGGAGGGGGCGGGGGAGCGAGCCGTGACACGCGGCGGCGCTGCTCATCGACTCGCCTCTCATTCCGGCGCTGTAATATTCCGGCTCGTGTTCCAAATAGAACGTTTAGCGCGTGCGTAGAATGCTGGCGGGTTCCAAGCTAGCGGGTTCCAAGCAGTTTCGAACGCCAGGATAGTGCACGTCACAATTGGGTGCGGAGTTCCAGCGCACCTGCAATTCGATTTCCAGAATGATTGGCACCCTTTATGGAAATGTGCTCTATAATATGAATAACAGATATGTTGAGGTTTAAAAAAATAAAATAAAAAATAATAATGATAAAAGAAAGAAAGAGCAAAAGAAGATGCCGTATAGTTTTATTCGAGCACGGTATTTGATTCAGATTCAGACATAAAAGGTGTTCTTGCGTAGTGCAACTTCTTCTCCGCCACACGCTAGTTTCAAAATGATTAGCGCCTCCACGATTAGTATTTGGTGAAGCCCTCCCCTGGAGAGAATAACAGCACTGAGCCTCTTCCTGTAATGTCTAACAAGGCATTTTCAGACTGTTCCAGACTTTTTGTATTATGGTCGTGATTGTGCTTAATGGCATTTTTATCTGCATATGTGGGGGGTTTTTTTAATTTAAAAAATCCACTACCTGGGTAGTGCAGGTCAACAAGCAAGTGTCTCTTTTGTGTTGAAAGCTCTTCGGGTTCCCCCATGGTGAGGGCTGGTGAAGGGATTTTACATGTGCGCAACCTCATATTTGGTCAAAGGAAACAATAGATTTTTTCTGGAGACTGAGAGCAATTTTAAAATATTGTGATATATCGTATAACCGATTATTGGCACATGCCTAGTCGAGGGCGTGGTTGGAAAAGAACAAGGCGGCGATTCAAACCACGCCTCCTTTACCGGGACTGACCGGCACAGAGGCCTCACCTTCTTCACTCCTTCCAGACAGGGAATTATGGACGGGGAGAGGAGTGTGAGAGGGATATGTACAGTGCTTGACTGATTGGTCATAAAGGTTAAAGGCGGGACTTTCTACTGCCAATACAGCCAATCAAATTCCACTATATTTATATTTTTCATTTTCTAGTATTTGGATGATATTTCCGTAACCTTAAGTACCGAGACTTACTGATCAGTCGCCTTGAATCGCACCACCTTGGCCGTCAGACATCTGTGTACGTAATTAGTCATGCACACACACACAGAAACACACACTCACCAGGCCCATACTCATACACAGGCGTCATGCTTGTCTTGTAACAGATTGGTCGTGTGGTGGCGTGGTGTTGACATTTGATCCAGGCACTGGCCGATATTTGTCACGCAGTGTCTCTTCGCCATTGTGACGAATGACTGTGACCATCACCGTCCTCCCAACACACACATTCATACACGCACACATACACACACAGACACACTATGTGTAGACAGTGTGGGGCACGGTAAATAGAGACGGCAGGGTAAATAGAAGGAGGAGAGAGATATCACAAAGTAAATTGATCTTTCGTTGTCGTCTGACCTTTTAGAAATCTCTGCCTCGTCTCCCTCTCTCTCTCTCACACACACACACACACACACACACACAAATACTGCCAGAACAAATTTCATGATCTGCCCATGTTCTAATTTTAGTCGCATAATGTAAGTCTATTGAAACACCCGTTTCCTAAACTTTTTGGCTAATATACCTTTGTGTTGCTTGCTGCGGCCAGGGAGATCTCTCACCTCCAGTGGCTGCTGATATTAATTCTTGCAGGCCTAAAAAGTGAAGAGGTCTTTTTTTCCCCCCGAACATTGGTAATCGTGGGTTGAAGCCAAAGCTTTGGAGATGATTCCACGTGACAAAACGGATTTACCTCAAATTTACACAAAGGCTGTGTTCAAAATGGCATACTATGCATACTACTCAGTATGCGGTACGTGAACATATTTCCAGTACACCAAATAAATGAAGTACTACTCAGGCCGAATTTCCAAGTCTGTGGTCAGAGCTATCTTCATTTTCAAAATAAAAGCCGGAAAAATGAAGAAGGCAACGGCAGCACCTATATGTTAAAGCCACGGTTATACGTTTTCATCCAAAGTAATCCAAGTAATTGAAAACTGTACTACGTTTTGAAAACTGTTATACGTTTTCATCCAAAGTAATCCAAGTAATTGAAAACTGTACCCTAGCTAATTTATTGCTTATGTAAACAAGCTCATGCTATCTGATCACTGTTTGCAACCGCTTAATAGCTTGCTAATCTGCTTTTTTTTTTTTTTTTGTGTGGCTATGTCAGTTATTAACATATTAATACATTTAATATTCGTATTGTTTCCTCAAAAAGCTCTTTAATTCTTAACCGGATGGGACGGCTTAAAATTTGTGACAAAATTGGCTTAGAAAAAAGCTGTTCCACCAATGCTAAAGCATCTTAAGGCTAGGTACAGGTTTAGCCCCCGTTAGCCAGCTAATTTAGCTACTGTTAGCTCTTCACATCGCTAACTCAATTGGCAGTTGTCTTATCATGATTGGTCAAATGAAAGAGCAATAGATAGATTCAGCTAGTGGCATTAATCCCAAGTAAAAGAAAATGATCATACTGTCTCCTCATGATTTTCTTTGCTTAAGAAAACGACACAATTTTCACCTACCGCGGTTTATGCAATACAAACACAGAGCGTAGCGCTATTGCTAATGTTCACTCTGTCTGTAGCAGTATAATTATAGCCTCATTAATATTCAAATGCATTTGAATAAAAAAATATTTAAGTAATTGAAATCTAAATACATTTTTAAAAGAGATTTACACTAAAAGAGCTTGCTGTTGGTTTTTCCCTTCGTGCTGGGATTTGCGCTTGTTCCCAGTGACCAGATTCGGCCATGGACATCCATTTTTTGTACCAGCCTGACTTTGGTTGGCCCATGGTTGTTTTTCTATTTTAAGTCGGTTCTGGTCCTAAATATATGTCCTTTTTTAGTCCATATTAATTATGACGTAAGAACTGTATACCACCACAACGGTTGTCTTTTCTATGTCCTTAAAAGGCACATGAAAACCTTTTATTCACTCTACCCGAAATCTACACGTCCCATAAACGTCTGGCAGAGACGTTCGTGCTCACTGGGTTTATTCCCACTGCCATCTCACTATGCTCCTGAGCTACAATTCCCAGCATACAGGTATGTGCTAATAATCAGTTATGCGTCACTGTATTGTTATCATGGACACTTCCAAATATGGTCACTTCCCCTGCATTCCATGTGGAAGGAGACCACCTAGGTAGGCAGCATTTTTGGACAGCATTTGTGCTCCCAAGATAAAGACTGTTCAGAAGTTAAGAAATGTTTTTTTTGAAAGAGTAATTTTTCTGACACGGCTGGAGAAACATATTTTAGTGTTTACTATTAAAATTATTTAGGATGTGTAATTATCAAGACTCCCAAACCTTTACTATCTTTCAGGGGGTTAAAGTCTTAATTAGGGGGTCAGACACTCTCAACTCAAACATTAGATCATAAAAAGTGTGTTCAGCGGTTATTCTGAAAACGCCTGGCAAACACACATGGCAGGGCACAGCAAAGATTTAAAATGTCATGTTAGATCAAACTAATAGTTATAAGCTATGAGAGACAATATCACTTAATGATAAAAGCCCCATGCCTGTCAACTTGGATAAGGTTGAGGTCAGGCACATTGTAAAAATGTTGTGGAACCACTGTTCTATGAGAAGGTAATTCCATAAATATGTTCACCACACAAGAGGTTCATGAATGTATGAAAAAGATGGTGGACAGTACTTTCGTTACGACTGAGGACTACCGTAACTTTTTAAAATATTGTGATAACATTGCAAAAGCTCAGGCGATTATTACAATACAAAAACAAATTATCGGCCCCTGTCCGCAGGCATATGAAAAGAGGTATCTAACCTCTCCATGACCTTCTGTCAGTGGACATGAGTGTGAGTGTGGAGATCATGCATACACAATCATTAGGGTATGTGTGATCTCCGCCATGACTGTGCCGACCGTGTCATTCCTTCAGAGCCCTTCGAAAGGCTGTGGCTTTGCGTCTCCTCCTCCCTCTCTGTCTTCCCCGATGGCCGCAGGGTCACGTGGTCCGACACGCGCCCTTCTCCGGGACTGAAGGGAGCTTCGGTTGGCATGGCAACTCTCAGTTCATTTGGTTTTCGGAGCCTGACGTGCACGCAGCGGCTCGAAGAGCGAGAGTGTCGCTCAGAGTTCGGCGGATGGAAGTGGTCATCTTGAATGCAGAAATGAAATTAAGTGTGCGCGTGTGTGTGTGTGTGTGTGCGCGCGCGCGCGTGTGTGTGTGTTTAATGCACGATGCAGAAATGAGAAACAAGTAGATAGAGTATCTGCCAAGTGTGTCGTGCTGAGAGATGCGTAGTGATCTAGGGTTGAATTTCAAAAGCCTTATTAGACCTGCCGTGTTTCAGCATAAGATGGAGTAGCGTTGTGGCACAAGTATGCATGTGCCGCTAACTCGGTTATACGATATGTCATGATATTCAACACACACGGTATTGTTATGCCAGATTCTACAAAATAGGGTTCCATTCAGGAGGAAGCTCCCTAGGTGGCAGGATGTTTGGGCAGTATTTGCACTCCCAAGATACAGAGTGTCCCATTGCGGAGGCAGCATAAGGACTGCTGCCTTTGAAGGTCCCTTATTTTGGACATATTCAAAGCAGTGTTTTTATAGTTTTTTTTTTTTTTTATTGGATTTTTGTATCATATCGGATTTGTATTTGAATTTCAACTTAGTTTCAGTTCAGTTTTAGTATTTAGTGTGGTTTTGTTTGTTTCTATTAACTTCCATTTTTAGAGCTATTTCTCTTTAGTTTTGATATATTTTAGTTTTTAGTTGTAGTAGCTTTACTTCTAGATTGAAAGTTATGAAGGGTTTTTTTGTGTCTGATCTTCAGAGAGGAACGCATGAACACACACTGCACATTGTGTAAAATCACTGGGAAAAGTTTGAGGTCTTATTAACGGTCTACATATGAAGTCTTTTTTTCTGGCTGAATATCAGACAATGAAACAGTGGAGTATTGGGATATGTAAGTACACTGACGATTGCTTAACTAACCCAATGTAACAGAATATGCAAAATGATGCAAACCAAAAACGTGTGTTTAACTAAAATAACACTTAATTTGCGATTGCCCATGTGACTTTTTCATAACAGGCCATAAAATGTGTGAATAGCTTAAAGGACGTAAACAAAATGATGCTCAGCATAATCGCGTAAAATGGGAGATGGAAGGGATTTTTTCCCAGTATGTGCAAGGGAAATTCATGTGGGTGGCTTTGTCCAATCACAGAGCACCTACAACTCCTTCCGGCGGACCGTGGCAATATAAATATCAACGAGTTGTCAAAACATGGCTAATGGGGCATGTTCACACATATCCACCAATATTGGTCATTAAGGGATGTGAAACTTTAAAGCAGAACATATTTACACCTATTAATAAAAGTAAAGAAGAAGAAAACCATGATGTTAACGGCAGATGATCTAGATAACAGTTACATCACAGAGTTGAAGTGTAATGACACTACAATGTGGTGTAGCTGTGATGTGGCTAGCTAGCTACTCTCACCCACTCTTGACCCCATCTGTTTCTTAATAAGCCAACGTGATTCTCTTTTTACACATTTTTTCTAGAGTAGCTGCATCTATCAAGGTAGGGAGCTAAATTCCTAGCTATCTTATGTGAGCTAACGCTAACTAATGTTAAGCGAGCAAATCCAAGGATGGCTGAAAGGAGCAGATGATAAAAAAAAACAGTCTTCCCAGTTAGCAAACGAGCTGCATGCGACGTCGCTGAGATGTTAATTGTCAGTTGTGTGCTTTCCTCTGTATTTCAATCACAGACTACACATCACGTGACGGTCATTCTTCTTTTACTATTTTGCAGTTATGACTCGCTAACTAATGTTGGTTCTAACACACGAAAGGGGCATAATCAGTCCACTTGCATCAAGGCGTTTTACGATTTACCTGCTCTATGACGTGATGAAGTCACAGACGCTTAGTGCTCTGTGATTGGACGAAGCCGCCTGCACTTTTATTTAATTATTGATGAATTTCCCCTGTGAAGCGCACAGTGTGTTATTATTAATAACCAGGCACGCACCTTTTGGTGTAAGAGAGTTAGAATTAAAATATTCCCACAGCACGCTCACTCTCTTGCCGCCAGCCGACATTTTCTACACCGACCTAAAACTCAAGCCACACGAATGTTGAATGGAAAAAAAAAAGGTAAAAAAATTCACGCCTGCTTTTTCATTTTATTTGTTCGTGTCTGAGGCAATATTTCAGGTTGTCGTTTAATTGTCTTTTTTTTTTTTACTTACTTTTGGTGAAACGTTTATTACCTTCTTATTAGCGATAATAATCCTGATTTGAAGGCAGCATCGCATGTTTCCTTCACAATCCAAATGAGACGTTGCATAGATATGGATGGAAACAGCATATTGCGATTATATCGCAATATGTTTCACAATATATTAAAACAAACTGGTGACCTCTTGATTGTGCATCCATTCGACCAAAATTAAATGAAGTAAAAAAAAACTGAGTTAATAAAAATTTTGCTTTGTTAGAGTCCTCATTTGCATATTGCGGGCTGCTGCAATATCGGTATCGCAAAGCCCAATGATATTGCAATAACGATTAACAAACCGTATATTGTGCAGCCCTACTGCTGATGCGTCTTTGCCGTAAAAATGCTGAACGGATAAACATAGTCATTTTCTTAACACATCATACTGTCATATTAACATTTTATGGTGGCACATGCCTAGCTGCGAGTGTTGTGTTGTTTTTCAGTGTGTTACTATGCATGTGTGTGTTTGTGTGTGTGTGTGTGTGTGTGATTCATAATCGCAAAAAAAACAAAAAACTCTTTGAGTTGCAGCAGCTACACGCATGGAATATATTTGTTCATCAAACACAAAACCACTGCACCCATAATCATCTGACCTTTTAGAAAACCTCCACCCGGTGTCTCTCTCTCTCTTCCACACACACACACACACACAGTCTGTCAGGTTGTACACGGGCAGGGCTCACTGTGGGTTTTCTCCCTTCGTGCCCGGATTCAGGAGAGTTTAAGCGAGAGCTCTGTGCATATCTCTCCAGCTATCATGAGTGCCTGTAGTGTTGTTGTGTGTGTTCTTGGCTCCTGGAGTGTTTTTGTATCCGATCACACACTCCCCAAACACACCTGCTTTTCTTTTTTAGCTCTGTCACCTTGGTGAACGCTGACCTAAAAACCAGTCAAAGCCAGGCGTGATAAAACGAGGCTGCAGCCGTGTTCCTGTCACCTAGCCGAGCTGCTGTCAGATACACAGGGGGGTGGGGGGGTGGTCCTGTGGGTCACAGCGTGCGGATTACACACACACACACACACTGTTCTGATTAGTCAGTCGCTGTGATCACAGCATTTAATGAGTTTCTGCCACATGTTTGTGATTGGATCTGTTTAGATAGATAGATAGATAGATAGATAGATAGATGGGCACTGAACGGCCAATCAGCACGCTCAGCTCTGCAGCAGACAGCATGCATTTCTCTCTCTCTCTCTCTCTTTTTTCTCAGCTGTAGCAGCGCAGGCTGGATGAGGATTGTGTAGGCGGCCTCCACACTCACATGTACATCAAAACACACATGAATCGGCTCCAGCTTCACAGAGCAACTAATTTTAGACCGCTGTCAAAGCCAAAGCCTCATTTACTTTATTTAGCTCATTTATCATTACTTTGTTTCGCTCGTTTATCATTACTTTATTTAGCTCATTTATCATTACATTGTTTTGGGTAGTGCATTATTCACTTTATTCATTTTATTTAGAACGTCAACTTCATCGTGATATTCTGCATATTGTTATCATGAACTAGAGCTTTAATCAGGCCCGAAATTTTGGTCCGAACGCAAATACAGCCCGAGGACTTTCTGTCCGAGTCCGACCCGACCCGAACCATATAAAAATGTTTTGAATCAAAAGCTGACCGGAGGCCATCAAAATTCTGTCTGAAACTGACCCGAACCGGCCAATCATCAGCCAAAGTGCCGAATTAAACATGATAGGATAGCGCAAATTAAATTACCGTGTATACAATAATAGCCGTCATTAGATCATGGATTAATAAAATAAAAAAATAATGTGATGATATAATAAAAAAAATCAGCTGTCTAAATTTAAGTTGAAATTCTGCTTTAACGAATTTATTCATCAAGCAATGCTTTCGAACAACATCCCAAACGTTTTTAAACGGTCCTCTCCTGCATCGATTTGCTGTTTTATTTCCCGCAGATCCATTTTCTCACAAGCGGGGCCTCGTGGACCTCGGTGCTAAATTCTGTCAACAAAACCACTGGGTGACTCTGGCATGCCTGATTTAAAAACTGTTTTAAGGTGATGAATGTAGAGAGGATGAATAAAGTAAGGAGAAAAACTAAAGCAGGGGGAGACGCAGGGTAAAATCTGTTCAAAGTGGGAGGCGGACTGTGAGAACCTGATCGTAAAATCCGAGCCCGACACATATTTGAGAAATGACATCCGAATCTGACCGAACCCGACGTGAGCAGTCGGGTCCCGTCGGGTTCGGACAAATATTTTAAGCTCTATTGGACACTTCGAAAAATCTTCACTACCCCTGTGTTCCATTTGGGAGCAGGCTGCCTAGGTAGGGGGCATTTTTGGGCAGCGTTTGTACTCCTGAGATAAAGTTTGTCCCATTCTGAAGGCTGCATAAGGACAGCTCAGTAGTCTGCTAAGATCCAAATACATTTACTGTAGGTATTCCAATGCAGTAATGTGAAAACATCTTAAACTGTAATAAAAGGTTGTGCATCTCAATGTGATATGAACATCTAGTATCGGCACTAGTTTGCATAGGACAGTATGCTGGACAGGTGGTTGTGTGTCATTAGTTACATCAGTTCACTAGTTTGTAGGACGCATAGTGGGGAAATCCTCTACATACATACCTGAGCTGTGTGAAATGGCTGGGATTTCGGTCCACCTGTTTTTATAAAGAATGTTGAATCTGGAAATGGCAGCCATTCAAATAAAACACATAAATGTCATCAAAAAAGGTTTTCCGCTTGTCTGAGGTGTAAAAATTGGCATTGAATAAAGAGAAAGTGTTCAAATATGATGGAAACCAATTTTGCAAATAAATAATATCACATCACATGGCCAGTGTGTGCTTTATGGCTTCATCCAAGACTGAATACTACTGAACAAATTAGTATTTCAAATTTCAAGGTTTAAGGTTCAGTTTACTAAAAGTAATGGATTCAGTTTTAAATAATGGGTTCTTGAATAAGCAACTAGAAAAAAAACATGTATTAGTGTTTGATAACTGCTGAAAGAAGCCAGTTCTAGGTACTGCACTGACTTTTGGACCCTACAGTGTGTGTGTGTGTGTGAGTGATTGTACAAGTGTACATGTGTGTTTTCCTCACCATTTCTGTTCTGGCAGTGAGTCCTGCTCGGGTGGACAAGATTGTTGAGGAGACTCGGTTTAATCTCATTCTTTCTCCTTTAATCTGTGGACTTTGTCACAGGACCACTTTAATAACTGCCCTAATGGAGTGGTGGATGGGGGGATCAGAAGCTTGGGGGCACGCAGAGCTCTGACACACACTCCTGCACTCTGCCCCTTTGAGCCTTTACACACACACACACACCACCTCTGGGTCCGGTGATGTGTTAAACGGGGCAGTGCAGTGTTAGCCGATTTAGATCAACCTTAAAGAAGTACATAGGAATGTAATGTGTGTGTGTGTGTGTGTGTGTGTGTGTGTGTCCATGCCACTATAAACCTGTGATAATGGCCACATGATGGGGTCCGAACTGTGATGGAAAAACGTACTTTTTAATAAATCTTATTGTTTCAAACTACCCGTTTAAGTAATTCAGCTCTCAGATCGACATCCAGAAGCAAAAGCGGTATCTCAAATCGCATACTTCTGTACTATTCTGGACGATGTTTGAGTACATACTATGTTCACGTTGAGAAATATGAACAAATGTAGTACAGTAAAAAGAGCTGGATGATGGACTGTATCTGCCGAACAAATAAAGTGTGGAACAATGGACACTTCATGCACCACCATGCCCCATGGAACAGAAAGGGGAGGGGCTTGTAGCAGATAACGGACAAAACTGACATGGCTACCGATGATGGTGGTAGCGAGTTTGACTGTGACTTCTGTCGTCAAACTGTTACTGTTAATGAGCTGTACATTAAAATGAAAAAAAAAGAAAAAAACCTCATTGCACAGAAAACACCATTGGTTAAGTTAGAGAGCTAACGTCAGGTAGCACTGAACGGAGTCTGTCACTATTGTTTAGATCAGATGCATTTTTTATGTCATTTCCCTTCAGTAAAAAACGGTTAGCGTTTGAATTTAACAAACGCCTCATGCACAAACCTACTTAAAAGTATCTTCTAGATTAGTACATAGTAAAAACCTTGAAGTTATAGGCTAGAGTATGTCATTTGAGACACTGACTACTGTGTAGTGTCCATCTTTTGTGTGGCAAATACTGTGTTTTCCGGTATTTTTATTAGTCACTCCGTAGTGTAAGTTGCACCCCCTAAATTTTGGCGACATAGAGAAAATAGTAGGTAAACTGCCGTAACTGCTGGAGTAGCACACTTACCGTAATAACACTAACTAATGAGCATATTGCAATTAGGCTAATGCAAAAATGATAAGATATATGTTGCTTCGCTGTACAACTTACAGCACCTGCTAGAGGGTAAAAATGCATCTTATAGTCTGGAAAATATGATGCGTGTCTAAGCAGTCCAGTTTAGTAATATGTTGCGGTGTGTGGAGTTCTGAGCAGACTGAGCAGATTATGAAGGGAGTCACAGTCCCCTTGTGATTTGGTGCGACTGACGCCGAATCTGTAACTTTCTCAGCCTGTCAGTCTGATGAGCATGCGGGCAAGCCAGGACAGATTAGGACATTGTGTGTGTATGTGTGTGGGTGGATGTGTGTGGATGGGTGTGTGTGTGTGTGTGTGTGTGAGAGTGTCTGTGTATGCTAGAGCATGCTTTCATATGAATACATGTGTTTTCATACATTCATATGTGAATGTGTGCATGTGTTCAGTAATTTGTGTGTGTGTGCACAAAGTGTTTGTGTGTCTGAGACTGTATGTGTGAGCTGATATGCGTGTGTGTGTCTATAAGAGCATGTGGTGTGCTGAGTGTGTACAGTATGTGTGTGTGTGTGAGAGAGTGATTGTCTGGTTACTGTGTGTGTGTGTGTGTGTGTGTGTGTTTTCGTGTGTGGCAAACCACCTATTTTAAAAAAAAGAATCATGACACTGTGAAATGGTAAAAGCCCCTTAAAGGGGTCCCTGACCAACATTGTCAGTAGCACCGGTCACTAATTATATCTGGACTGGTAGACTACTGATGTCAATCTGGAACCCTTTAAAGAGTCCTCTGCTGCCAGTGCGACAAATTAACTATTGCAAAGTAATCACAATAAAAACATCGACAAACCTTATCCTTACCCGAACCAACCCCCTGTTGAAAGTAAGTATGCCTCATGAGTTGCTTTTTAAGGGAAAGGGTTGGAGCTGAGCAGCTCTGTTCCGTCTGAGGACGGAGCTAATTTCCAGGCCAGAAAAATTTAAAGAGAAGCTTAAAATGAAGAAATTTTTGAAATGATATGGTTATTACACCTCTAAAACACACTTTTAAAGACAACTTGAAATCAAAACCTTTTTTACCTTGTTAGCGCGTGTCCTTGATCAGATTGTGCACGATTCATCTGTACTAATCATTTAAAATACAAAATTCTTCTTTGTGCGTAATCTTTCACTGAAGTACAGCGACTTTTTAATGCCTCTAAACGGCCTCAGATTTTTTGATTACATCACCGGTAGAATTGCTTGCGGGTGGGACAAAAAAGTATAATAACCATTCATTTTATGTCATGTTTCCCCCCCCCCGAGTTAGCTCGCACTCGCAGCGTTACCGATTAACTTTTCACAAGCCAATCAAATCCCGACAGATAAAACCAAAGTCCCGCCCACCCAAATATGCCGTTTCACTCGGAAATACGTCATGCTGCAGGAAAAAATTTCCGTTTCACCCTGTACTTTAACCATTATAAACTGCACCTTTTAAAGGGGCCCACACAGCCCCCTTTGTGGCCTGCATGCTTATGTTTTATGAGCTGAAAAACAAATCTTGCCAAAGAGATTCTTGTGAGATTCCCCACCCCCTCTCACTTTGTAGTCTGCACACCTTCGGTCTAGCTAGTAATAGGTTAAAAAAATCCAATCATTCAGGTGTTTTTTGTATTTGTAATTTTTTTTTAACCATAACAGATATGTAGAATATCATACTTAATCCTAAATTAATATCAATTCATTTTAAGCTATGGTTCAATAAAAATAATCGTTCCTGAGAAGCGCTTGATTCGCTTGGTGTGTCATATTTGATTAACGTTTCTATGTGTGTCATATTTCATAAACGCAGAGTCACGCGCACACCGGCTCGCGCTTCGGTGCATGTGACCAAGCGTGGCGGTTGCTACGGCGATGAGCGCCACGCGCTCTTTGTTGATTGTTTTGTGTTTCCCTGTCTCGTGATATGATTGTCCCCACCTGTCTGTTTGCCTGTAATCAGTAAGTGTTTAAGAAGCTCTCCTGTTCCTGTCCAGTTTGTTCCTGATTGTTTCATGTTACGTGTTTCCAGTTTAGTTTATCCACAGAAGCTGCTAGGCTCCGACCCAGCCTGGATCACCAGCCTCCCAGGAGCGGAGGGGAAGGTCTGCTGGAATCTTTTGGGGGGGGCTGTGGACGGCCGAGGCCGTCCCTGACGCCGCAGTAGGTGTGGCCGAACTCCCTGACGCCGCGGGAGGTGTGGCCGAACTCCCTGACGCCGCAGGAGGCGTGACCAGTTCCCTGACACTGCAGGAGGCGTGGAGGGGCTCCTTGACCCCGCAGGAGGCGTAGCCCAGTTCTCTGACGCTGCAGGAGGCGTGACCCAGTTCCCCGACGCCGCAGGAGGCGTGGAGGGGTTCCCTGACGCTGCAGGAGGCGTAACCCAGTTCCCCGACGCCGCAGGAGGCGTGGAGGGGTTCCCTGACGCTGCAGGAGGCGTAACCCAGTTCCCCGACGGTGCAGGAGGCGTGGCCCAGTTCCCTGATGCCGCAGGAGGCGTGGAGGGGTTCCCTGACGCCGCAGGAGGCGTGGCCAAATTCCCTGACAACGCAGAGGACGTCATTGCTCCGCCCCCGGGCTTCGAGGGATGGCAACGTTCCTCCGCCCCCCAATCATTGGGAGGACGTCATCGCTCCGCCCCCGGGCTTCGGGGACGGCGACGTTCCTTCGCCCCCCAATCATGGGGAGGACGTCATTGCGCCACTCCCGGGCTTCAGGGACGGCAATGTTCCTCTGCCCCTCGATCATGGGGAGGACGTCATCGCTCCGCCCCCGGGCTTTGGGTACGGCGACGTTCCTCTGCCCCCCGATCATGGGGAGGACGTCATTGCTCCGCCCCTGGGCTTCGGGGATGGCGACGTTCCTCCGCCTCCAGCACCTGCCGAGGATGTCATTGCTCCGCCCCCGGGCTTTGGGGATGAGATCGCGCTGCGTTCTGCCCCGGCGGAACACGTGATTGCGCCGTTCCCTGGCGACTCTGGGGGTGGTCGGTCCCCGGTGTTGCGGTTGCTACGGCGATGAGCGCCATGCACTCTTTGTTGATTGTTTTGTGTTTCCTTGTCTCGTGATGTGATTGTCCCCACCTGCGTGTTGTTTGTCTGTAATCAGTAAGTGTTTAAGAAGCCCTCCTGTTCCCGTCCAGTTTGTTTTTGATTGTTTCATGTTACGTGTTTCCAGTTCAGTTTGTGTAAGTGTCATGTAGATTGTTTAGTTTATGTTTGGTAAAATAAATGTTTGTTTTTGAAAGGGCTTGCGCCTGTGTCCTCCGTCCCGCCATAACACGCAGGAGTGTCATTTCATTTGCATGGACTAGCCTTGTATGCCATTTTTAAAACGAGTGTCACCACTAGGTTTGCTAGCTACATAGGTAAAAATGGGAAAAGTCCAGTGCTCAAAAGCAGAAGGAGCATGAAAAAAAGAGTGACTGCGTTGTTCTGTCTTTCTGACTGTTGTTCTGTCATTCTGTCTATCTGCCATATTGAGTTGTTCTCTCTCTGTTACAGTTTTATTTTGCACTTTGAAACAGGGAATTCAAAACAAAGGCCCACTCGAGAATTTTCCGCCCTTCTTCGCACATACCCTCGCTCCGCCCCTATGGACCACCCATCTATCAGTGTTTACTAAAGGGCTGCTTTATCACTTGATAATGACATGACTTTGCTGCACCATGACTCACAACACACACCCACTTACTACATCGGAGTGGTGTGTATGAGATTAGCGGGAGAGGGAGAGATTGCGGAGTCGCTATGGACCAGGTTCTGAACGATACTCTTCACTTCACTTCATACACACAGTTTTAGTGCTGTAGTGTAGTGATAGTAAGTGACCGATGAAGAATGACGAATGTAAAGAAACAGGAAATGTACACAATGTTCACTTCAGACCTACTTGACTTTGTGTGGAGCGACACTAAACTATGTGCTGAGGAAGAAAGTGATTCCGCTTTAAGATGGCTGCTACAACTGTTTTTAGCTCTGTGACTTCCTTGTTTCCAGTTTTATAGATAACAGTGTGTCATACAGTGTCAGAAACCACATAAACAAGTCTGTTTGAAATACTGAACAACTCGACAAAGCCATTTGAGGCGAGTGTGTATGATGATTTAAACATGCAGTTTGCCCAATGCTAAACTGGAGGCCATAAGCATACTTTACTGGGTACTACCAGGTTTAAAAAATGTGCTTTTATAAGATATAATAGCACTGATAGATCATCTTTAACCAAACAGATTGTGTGGTTGGAACTAACTGTTGTATTATATAATACATGTATAGATTTCTTGTTATCTGTTTTCCTTTGGGGCTAATATCATGTTCATGGTCCATGTTAAGCTGCAAGCCCTACAAGTGTACATGTCCAAATAATCAGATATTCAACACAACATCATTATTGTGGAATTCAGGATGCCTAGGTGGGCAGCATTTTTGTCTTGAGATAAAGTCTGTCCCAATGCAATCGTAGATGTAATCACGATAGAATGATGCATCAGCACTGTGTCATCGAGGAGGACCGATCAAGAAAAGCAAATGCCTCGAGACATGCTTGGTCTTGTCTGTTTTCCCAAAGCACACATGTTGTTTTGTTGCGTGTAATTGTTAATCATTTCACACCATCAAAACATTTTGTTTGTGGGACTCCTAAGAAAACTTGAGATGTTAATTTGAGGTTCAAATTTCACATTCAGGTTTCTCATTGGCTTTTGGGTGACTTTTTAGATTCCGTCTAGCACCCTATGGGTTCTTCAGTTTGTTCCTCTGAGGGAATCCTTAATGGTTCTATGTAAAATCCTACAACAGAGGGTTCCAAATAGAATCCCTTTAGGAAGCTAATAACCCTTAACTATGCAAAAAACCCTAGAGGAACCCTTTTTTTACTTAGTATAATTGTGTAATTAAGGATGCACCCATCCTTTTCTTTTCTTTTTTTCAATATCGGTTCGATATCAGAGCTTTAAGTATCGGCCAATACTGATCTGATACTGACATCCTGTAGTCCCGTTTGGATTCAAAACTTGGTTGTATGGTTTGGGTTAGGTTCGGACAGAATGTTCTCGGACTACAGTCGGGGGAAGTGCAAAATTTTAATTCAATTGAATTTTATTTGTATAGCACTTTTAACAATGGACATTGTCACAAAGCAGCTTTACAGAAATCCTGATGTAGATTTAGATCACTAATGAGCAAGCCAGAGGCGGCAGTGGCAAGGAAAAACTCCATGAGACAACATGAGGAAGAAACCTCGAGAGGAACCAGACTCAAAAGGATGTTGAAAGGATGTTTGGTACAAGCATATTGTAAATAAGAGTCCTGGGATGAGCACAAGATGGTCTTTATGATTACAGCTGCAGTCCGTAGGAGATGCAAGTCTGCAGTATGCAGGTGAGATTATCCACTTAAGCAGGAAGGTGAGTCCTAGGCATAAACCAGGTTTTTGGGAAGGCCTGATTAAAGCTGTAAAACTCAGTGGTCTTGCTTGATCGCTATACCAGGGCTCCACAATAATGACAAAAAAGCATATTGCAATTATGTTGCTACACATTGTGATCACGATATGCCATGCAATATATTAAACTGGTGAACTAGTGATGTGTCACAGTTAGATTGGCATAAATTTGAGCAATATTCGTTGTTTTTTTCTTTTTTCTTTTTGGATCAGGCCAATGCCACGATTTATTAACGCACCTCTGAGAGGTCAGAATGCTGATATTGCAATAAAAATTATGGATTGTTAGAGGGCTCATTTGCATATTAGATCCTATTTATGTGAATGCAGCGTTCCCCTTTGCCACAACCTGGTTGTGTGTACGGGGGTGTGATTATATACCAGTAGGATGGCATACCACGATAAGGAAATCTGAAGTAGTTACACTGTTAATGTTATGCTATAACGGTATGGAAAAAAACGGGCTACATCCAGCTGCAGCGCATCGCTCCAAATAAGCTACAAGATGTTGACCTACTTTTTTCGAGAAAAAACATAAGAGGCAAAAATCAAAGGAAACAACAGGAAGACTAAGAATGATCCACTTAAACCTGAAAAATATTGTAGCACTAAAGCTCTAGGATACACCAAATACTGCGTTTTTGGCTTGTATGGTTAACATACGAGGAATTTATCACATTGTTCGACCCCTAATTGTGTGTCAATCTCTCAGTATGTGAACCAAAGATCACCTGAGCTCTTTGTTAAAGCAGAAAAACACAGCTTCAGCTACACCACGTTTGTGACGTTTTGTTTTGCTGGGTTAGCCAAGGTGTGTGTACGTATGTGTGTGCATGTGTGTGTTCTGATGAGTCACTGTGCTGCTTGGTGAAGTTGACTCTGTAATTAGGGCTGTAGGGATGAACAGGTTCGTCAGAGGCTCCCGTCTGTCTCTTACCTCTCTCTGTCCATTATCAGTGCCTGACCACATACAAACCAAAACTATTTTAAATGTAACCATATTTTATTTATGACCCGAGAGTGGTACGGCTCAGTGCAGTAGCTTCGCACTAGCCGCTCTCTCGCTATGTGAATTCCCTGACCGGTTCCTCAGGGTGCACATCAATTCACACACTGTACAGCAACTACATCTCCTGTTCTTAGGTCACTGATTGTAAAGTTTAAAAGCATCGAAAAGCATCTGGTATAGCAGAAATTGATGTTTTGTAAGGAAACCTTCACTGTTTCTAACACTTGGTTTCCCACAAGCTCTCACTAGAGACCACACAGTATGAGCCATAAGAGAATTGCTAGATTGTAGATATTAATATTTTCATTTATATTTATTGATTTAGCAGACGCTCTCTTTTGGATCCTCCCAATTATGATATTTTTCCCCCATAGCCCACTGCCATGCACATTCTCTCTGACATATCTGATAAGAAGGCAGTGTATGACATCTGGCAAAGTTTTAACAAACTCTGCCAAATGTTATACACTGCCTTCTTCAAAACAATTCGGGAAACAGAGAGGTTCTTGACGAAACTTCTTTCCAAACAATTTTTCTGGGAATTTCGCATTGTGTTTTGGATTGTCGTCTTGTTGCAGGAAACAGCCACATTTCATTTTTAACATTTAGGAGTTCCATTTGTTTGTAGATAAATTGTAAAATGGTACAGTTTCCATTTTTTCTATTCAAAAACCCTTTTTACCCTGCACTCTCAGAAAAAAGTTTTTTTTCAAGGGTGCTTTGGCTAGTTAAAGGTTCTATTAGGAACCCTTTCTGATAGTGTTTCCCCATGTTCTACATTAAACCTGGTAGAGTTCCCCCAGATTTAACCTATTTTTCTAAGAGTGTAGTCTCTGATTACGTTTCGTTTGCAGTTGGAAATCTGGTCAGCCGATTTTAGAATTTGCACTGGGCTCCTTACTTTTTTATCTTGCAGTTTCTTTCACTACATAAACCAAGTCATCTCTTCCATCTGCATCTGCCAACCCGCTACCTCCTGTTTCACCTGTAATCTGATTTGCTTTCTCCTCTTTCTCCTGTCACTGTTTCTTTATTCACTTTCCTTTTTTGTGTCCCTTTATCTGAGCTTCCTTGTATTCTCAATTAGGAGCTCATTACCTGCCAGCAGACTGGGCTAGAACTGCTTCTTTACAGAGGAGGCAACAGTAACATTTAAACAGCCCACAGGATTGTTAGCTTTTTTTTTTTAAATAGTAATGATTATCTTTCACTGGACAGTTTCCTTCAACACTGTCAGTGCCATGTCTTGGTTTGACCCTTTTTTTGAGCATAATTAATCATGTGAGATAAAAAACAATCACAGCCTGTTTTTCCCCAAACTGTTTTTGTTTTAAGAACTTTGATATAGCCTTCATGGTACAGCGTTAGCACAAACTTTTGGCAAGCTCACTTGCTGCATGATTTGCAAGACATTTCTCTTCACCATTCACCCCCATTAAGAACATAGTGTCAATGGAGAATACTCTAAGAGTGCACATATGTCAATTTGAGCACCCTAGTGCTCTTTTTTTGTCACTAAGTTAGTATTTTTTCATAGAAACCATGCAAGAAAATGACAGATAGAAAGAGACAGGGTATGTTTCAGCTTTAAGTATAATCTCAAACTTTGCTGTTTGAATGTGAAATATGCCAAGGCCTGTATACAGATTTCGACAAGTCCAATTCATCAAGAAGTAAAATGTTTCAGTCGGCTCAACCACAAGAGCCACAATGTGCCAAAAGTAAAGAACAGTGTATGAGCGAGAGACCAGGAGAATGCTTTCCAGGCATACTTTCTGATTCTCTCTCTGACGACTCAGATGACTGTTGGTTCATATTATTTTTGGAGGTATGTGAGCTGCTGCTGCCTGTGTGCGCTAACATGATGACAAGTGACTTGGGGCTCAGGAGAGAAGAGATATCCCCATGATCAAATAAACACATAAGCCTGCTGGAAGGAAGGGGTGGGTGGGCTGATAAGTATTCGGATTGGTGTTCTGACAGTGGGAGAGAATGACAAGCTGTATACTGCTCTCTCATGTTCATACAATGAGGAGGAATGTAGAGTTACTAACAAACCACAAGAGATGTAACTGGTTTGCTGTTACACAATATGGGCAAACATACACCTCTAAACTTGCATCCATTTTTCTCTCAAATACACACATTTACATTTACAGCTACAGAAAGCCAGTGAAGGGAACATAACAAAGGGGTGATGTGGGAGAACCGGGGGAGATTCTGCATTCTGGATCAGTTGCAGGGGTCTAATGATGTTCATGGAAAGACCTGCCAGAACCGAGTTGCAGTAGTCCAATCTCGAGATGACAAGGGACTGGATATGCACCAGAGTGTCCTCCATGGAAAGAAATGGCCCAGTCAGGTTTGCAACATGAGCAGAGAATGAGTGTTGGTTGCCCAGAACTATATCAAGGTTTTCTGTGTTTTCAGATGGTGTGATTAGAGAGTTCTCCAGGAAGATGACAATATCTTGATACTAGATTGAATATATATTTGTCATTGTCTTAAAGATATTTTGATAAAGGCTTATGGTTGAAATTTATTTCTAAGACAAATGTAAATAGTTAATGCCCATGTATACATTTATTTCTGAAACACAATTTTTTTTTTAAATAAATAGTTTTTACTTAAAACAAGCAGTACTTACTCATTTAGATCTTAGGAGACGCAGAACAACAAGTAGCTCTGCCTATTTGGGAAGTTTAAGAAAAGCCTTCTGGGTGAAGCTCCTTCATGAAGCTGGTTGAGAAGATGTCAAGAGTATGCAAAACTTCATCAGAAACACTGTTCCTAATTTAAAATATAAAATAGTTTTGACTTGTTTAACACTTTTCTTGGTACAAACCTTTGACTGGTTGTGCACAGCGGCTCTGTCTTTCTGGGATTCAGTTGATGAGATGTCCACCAGACATGCTGAGATAAGTATCTGAGCAAGGTAAGGAGAGAATGAGTTGTGTGTTATCAACATAGCAATGGTAAGATAAGCCATGTTAGGTTATTACCTCACCAAGACAGTGGTTTATACAGGGAAAAGGGAGGACCAAGCACTGAGCCTTGTGGGATTCCAGTGTAGAGTCAGATGTGGATCCCCTTCAGGTCACCTGATATGAGCATAGCTCCAGGATGGACAGGAGAATATTGTGGTTGACCATGTCAAAGGCTGCTGAGAGGTCTAGAATGATGAGGACAGATGATAGTTTGGCTGATCTAGCAGCCACAAGGGCAGTTTCTGTGGAATGGAAAGGAAATGGAAAGGAGAAAAAGGAAAGAGGTGATAATAGTTGGTAGTTGCCAATGTCCAATATACTACATACTGTATATATACAGTATACATATGAAGGATGCTGTTAATAAATGGTGAATGGGAGGTATCATTCAGAATGCTTACTCATGTTTCTGTGTGTATGGTTTGGCAGAGCTCTCTTTCAGATTGATGAAGCCATGGGGTGGACTTCACTCATTCATAAAAAGATCTCACACAAACAGTCTGGATCTTAATTCAAACTTCAGACAACTTCAAAACATTTGGTATGTGGTTTGGTCTTCGGAATGAATCAGGCATCCAGTGGAAATGGAGGTTGCTCAAAAAAAAAATCAATGTCTATTTCAGTATTGCAGTAAGTCCCAGACTAATAAAAAATATAATAACAATAGAATAGGGACATTCATCTTATTTTGTGGTCTACTTTTTATCCACTTCTCTCACATACTATCATAGTTTATGGGTCTAAAATGCTCCACTTTCCAGTCTATTGTATCATCTTGTAAACTGAAATTTGGGGAACAAAGAGAGTGGAAAGACAGATAGGGGAAAGAAAAGCAGGGCCATGTAAGCTCAGGAAGGACTCTGTTAGCTCTGTTGCTGGTGTATTCAATCGTGCTTGGTTGTTTGATCACAGCCGGTCCAGCGTGTAAAAGCTAATGATAGTGTCATTTGAGCAATGTAATGGAAGCTGCTACCGTCTCGCTTTTTCAGTCACAGCAAAAAATCAGTCATCCATGAACAATAAGTACAGCAGCATTCCAGGGCTATTTAAAATTGTTTTGCAGTGCCAGATTAAAACGAAAACTTCCCTTCAATCCAGGAATATATATATTTATATACAGTCAAGCCGGAAAGTCTGCACACCCCTTTCACCTTCTCCACGTTTCATTACATTGCAGACTTATTCTACAGTAGATTGAGTTCATTTTTTGCCTCAAACATCTACACACAATAGCCAATAATGACGAAGTGA
>JAOUQW010000009.1:17424318-17452437 GCA_028565825.1 Olivaichthys viedmensis | reverse complement strand
TGTATTAATTAGAATAGAGTAAACCATGCTATCATTGCTGTATTAAATGGAGTCAAACATTTTATCACTTTGTTATTATGTGTGTCTATGGTTTTGTACACTGTGTGTGTATGGTTTTTATCCCAGGAAAAACATAATTGCTCATACTGAGAGCAGACATTCAGTGTTGTGTGTTGTGTTGTGTGGGGGTTGATGAGATTCTTTTCTTCTCTTTCTTAGGAGACACTGGTGGATTGGTGCGATGAGAAAGAGCTTAACCTCATCCTGACCACCGGGGGCACTGGCTTTGCCCCCCGCGATGTCACACCCGAGGTAAGAGATCAGCAGTGAGGATTTTATTTCAATAGTTATTAATAAACAAATTTTGTCAAACTATATTTCTCAATCAAGATCCCATTATTTGTTAATATGAGTCCAGTACAGTGTGACTTTTGACTGAAAGCAGTAAGGCCAAGAACACATAGAGGAGCATATAACACATATTCATGTGCCTGTTGAGTGCAGTGGTTCCTGATTGGTGCTTTAGTGGAGGCGGGGCAACGGGAGGAAGGGGTGGAGTCTTATCTAGACCAGGATAATGCCACATTCACGTCATGTGGGAGAATTCTGACTTTAAATCGTTTATTCGGAATCGTTCAGCCTAACGTTAACTACATACTTTAATTCATCTAATATTAGCCAGCATTAGCATGTCCTCATGTTAAACTCTAGTATATCGCTACCTAATCTTTATCAGAACTGAAGCAAGTAGTAAAGTTTATAAGATACAATTCATTATAAAAATGTACATTTAAATTACTCTTATAATTTTATTTTTTTACAATAGACAGACGGCATGGTCATGTTGGCAGGCATATTGAAAGCCATGCCAGTTGCTTCAAGTCTGGGTTTGGTCGGAGAAATCAGGGCTTTCATGAGGGACAGTGGACATTACAGCTACAGCCATGCGATGCGAAAGCGGCATAATGTTGCATTCACACTAGCAAGAGTCAAGTCGTTGATGTCACAACAACTTTGTCTCTTGTGGGCGTGAAGCGACGGTTACTGTTATCGCATGTGGGCGTGGCCTGTCCAGCAGTTTTAAGGTTCTGAAGTAGCCGTCAAAATGTATACAGTCTACAATATGCATTTTAATACTGTACTAAAAAGCAGGAGATTAAACCGTGGTTATGAACTTTTCTTCAACTTTTGAGTGAGCGCCAAACAATGCTGAAAAGGAACTTTTGGGAAATTTTCTAGAGGCAATTATTAACCACGTCATAACTAATTTGCATAAAATTAAGAAGATCTCAGTTTAAATTCGCACACACAAGCTACACGCTTTTTGTGTTCATTTCTCCTTCACTCTCCCTGTCTCACACTGTGTTCTTCCTTTTCTCTTTACCGCTCATCATTTTAAAGATGATCATGGGTTGTGGTGGTCAGTGTAATAATAGCTGGTCTATTATTTATATAATAAAGCCACACACGCACACGCACACACACACACATGTATTCACTCTCGCACCCAAAGTCTGCAGTTTATATCTAGTCGAACAGCACATACAGTATATAATACCTGAATACTACTGTATATGTATAATACAGTCTATATATTCATGCCAGGTCTACTGCTCACTCTTTTGTTAATTTTTAATGTATATATGGACCGAAGACAAAACGTCTTTTCAATATGGATAAATATTATATCATTCCACTCTTACTTCTCGGTTGACTCATAAAAGTGTTTACAGGATAAAACAAATGACATATTAAAGGAGAAATAAAGTTCTAAAGTGCAAAATTGTCATTCAGGATAATGGTCCGCATTACAATTTTAACACCAAATTGCAATAAAGGTACGGCCAATTTTTTAGAATGTTGCTTTTTTTGCTGTTTTGAAAACCCTTTTTGTCTTTTACCTATATACACTTTTTCTCCCCTTCTCCCCAATGTGCTCATTCGTCTATTTTCTTTTCTTTGTCTGGGTTTTTTTTGGTTGTTTGTTTTTTGTTTTCATCCTTTTGGGGGGCTTCAATACTCCATCAGAATATAACTCCAATAAATTGCTAACAGAGAGCGGGAGTGGTGGTGGGATTTGTACAGTAAAGAAAAACTGCAGAAAAATTATAATAATGAACTTATACATTATAAGATATTTATGTTTATTTACATCTTTCTCTTCCTTTCCCCTATCTTTCTCTCCATCCCTCCTCCCTCTCTCTCTGTCGTCCTCATTACTCCTTCTTTGATGTGTTCCCACGTGCTTTCTGTGTTTGAAGTGTCATTCAACTCAAGGACAAAGAACACACTCTAGGGAGTGAAAAACTAACACGTTTCTGTTACTCACACACCTGTGCGTTGTCTTTCCTACTCTCTCTACTTCATATCAGCTCATCAGCTCACTAACACAGCCTTCAAGAGATCTGAGCAGGAAAAACACATAAAAAAAGTGCAGTACAGGGATATAATCTAGGACCAGCACTAGGAAATACTGTTTTATGTCGACATACAGATCATAGCGAGATTTTGCCCAGAGCGAGCAGTGTTTTAGAGCAAAGTGTTACGAGCAGCTTATGGTTTTATGCTGCTATGACCTTGCATAGTCTGGGGTTAATGTGGGGGAATAACATTAAGAAAATAGACAAGCCAACCGCAGGACCAAACAAATGCTGGTAATCATTATCCTTCATTTCTGCTTTATGCTCATCAAATGCCAAGAAGTTGACTTGATGATAGGTTAACATGGCTTCAAGTGTGAGCTACAGTATATGACCCAAAATAAGCTATTTTGAATAAATGAAGGTAATCCAATTGGATTACTTAACTCCCATGTTAAAGAGAATGTTTCATTTAGTGTTTTTTTTTCTCTCGTTACGTTCCTTTAAGATGAACGAATTAAGTTACTTAATTATGCAAATCTAAACAAATCTCATAGATTTTACTCGATTAGGTAAATGTTTGTTTTATATTAAGCAGATATTATAGTACTGTGCAAAAGTCAGAGAGCACCTTTTGTTTATTCAGTTTTCAATCAAATGGCCATTCAGTATTTATTGTTAATGATTTGGTGGTAAACAATAATGATGGAGAAAATGTATTTAACAGAAAATCACACAAAAGTCTTTAACACTAAGTGCAGTATGAAATCTGTAAATATTTCATTTGTAATATTGCATTTTTTGATCACCCTGCCGCTAATTCCATTTATCCAATTTCATCAAACCAGTACATTCCAGCTGTTTCATGCAAGTGCAGTTCATTTACATAAATAAGTGTAATTGTAATTCTGTGTAATTGTAGATTAAATTCACATTTACAGGATTATTGTCTCACACAAAAAAAGGTAATAATGTGTTACTGCACGGCTGTTTGACTGAAAATAGAACGAATGTACTGTAACATTTTCCCATCATTATTGTTTTCCACCAAATCATTAACAATAAATTCTGAATGGCCATTTGATTGAAAACTGCTCTCTGACTTTTGCACAGCACTGTATGTTGTGCTTACTTAATTTGGATGAATAAAGTATGTATTTTAATTATTAAGTAAATTGTACTTAAATGTTTGCATGGTGGTAAGGTGGACCAAGAATAATAATTTTTCGAGTGTGTGGTGGTACCGCATGGCTGCTACAACATGCACAAGCAAAGGAAAATTGGTTGCTGTCTTTTGTAATTGGTTTTCCATTCAGCCCATTTTATTGCCGAATTGTTACGTTATATTATGCTTAGGCAGTTGACAGAAAAATCGAATGATATTCTCTTCTTCTCCCCATGTGTCCCTCTTCCCTCCAAACAGCAAAATGCATTATGGGTATTCTGTATATCATTTGGACACTAACCTTTTGTAGTGCGTTGTGGGATTTCATGAATGCACTGGATTTTCCCCACTATGTTCTCGGACAGGGCTACAAAATGCCAAACTCCCAAAATAGTGCATCATATAGTGGATAGAGTGTGGTTTCAGATCTCTCTCTCTCTCTCTCTCTCTCTCTCACAGTAATGTTATGTGTCTTTCTGTCTATTCAAATCAATTTAACATAACTTTATTATGACTGAATAAAGTACAATATTGCCAATGCATAGGAAAATACCCGTTTGTAGCTGAATACACTCAGCAAAAATAATAGCAGAGTTAATACCAACAACACATGTAGAATTAGGTACGGCTTATAACAATATTAATAATTATAACTCTCTCTCTTTTTCTCCAGGCCACTAAAGAAGTGATAGAGCGAGAGGCTCCAGGAATGTCTCTGGCCATGTTAATGGGATCTCTGAATGTGACTCCACTGGGCATGCTCTCCAGGTGAGTTTTGTACACAAGCGCTGCCTCCTTCCAGGTGTGTACAGGTGTTCAGCACCTCCTCTCCAGGTGTCTACAGGTGTGCAATGTGTCCTCTATGTTTGTACAGGTGTGCAATACTTTCTATCCAGGTATGTGCAGGTGTGTACTGGTGTGCTCTAGGTTTGTACAGATGTGTAGTACCTCTTCTCCAGGTGTGTACAGGTTTGTAGTACCTCTTCTCCATGTATGTACAGATGTGCAACACCTTATCTCTGGGTGTATATAGGTGTGCAATGACTTCTCTAGGTTTGTACAGGTGTGTAGAGGTGTGCAGTATCTTCTCTCCAGGTGTGTGCAGGTTTCTACTAGTGTGTCGTACCTCTTCTCCAGGTGTGGACAGGTGTGCAGTATCTCTTCTCTAGGTGTGTTCAGTTGTGCGTAAGTGTGGACAGGTGTGCAGTACCTCCTCTCTAGGACGTGCACTTTCAGAGCAGAACATGAATGTAGGAATGTTTGTGTGTGTTCGATTATTAAGCCTCTGTGTTATGTTTATACAACCACCCTGTTGTGCATATGACATGGCTGCGATTCAAACACGCGCTTTGATAGCAGGACTTCTTTAAATAGTCTGGAATCTTGTGGTATGAAAGTGTGAAATGTAATTTTGAGACTTCACATTTTCATTTTGAAATGTTCTTTGTGCAGACCGGTGTGTGGCATCCGTGGGAAAACACTCATTATCAACCTGCCTGGGAGCAAGAAAGGCTCACAGGTAAGATGTGTGTGTGTGTGTGTGTGTGTGTGTGTATGAATGAGCATGGGGGGGTTCCTTTTCTTTGCGCTCTTCTCTGTCATCTTTTCTCATCTGTCCTTTCTCCTATCTCTTTCTCTCTCTCTCTCTGTGTCGTTCTCCCTCTCTCTCTTTCTCTCGCCAGCTTCCTTTCCATCTGTTTCTGCTTACAGATCCAGTCTTCATCATTAATATAATCTCTTTTTCTTCATGAATCGGTTACAGTGCCTCCGCCCATCTGCTGCCATATTACCCTCAGTCCCTGGAGCAATTAAAGTTACAAGTGTAAGGACTATACACTCTGACTTTTATTAGGCCCTATATGGTATGAGACTTAATGGAGTGTGAGAGATCAAGTTTGGCAGGACCCACCGCCTAATGGCTCTTCCACGTTATTGATTTCACTAACTTAATTCTACACTCTGGCGGTGCAGGAATGCATTTTGGCTCCTCTCTTCTGGAACATTCTGGCATGTTGTGTGTGGAGGAGTTGGTAGGTTGTGTAACATGAGAGTATAGAGTTGTGGTGAGTTTCCTAGTGGTCTAATCTCAATTTAAAGCGAACAATATCACATAGAGAAACAGAATCACTAGAATAGCATTTCACTTTGGAGAGCATCATCCAAACACAAGAATGTAGTTTGCTCATAAGGGAATAAAATAAATAATTGTTCTGCACAACTAATTAGTATTCATTGAAATATTTTTCTGCACAACCAACCAGTATTTAGTATAGCACTGTCCTACACAGCTAATCAGTATTCAGTATTGTTCTGCACAACAGGTCACTATTTCGTATAGCATTGTCGTGCACAACCAATCAGTATTCTGTATTGTCCTATACAGCCAATCAGTATTCAGTATAGTACTGTCATGCACAGTCAATCAGTATTTAAATTAATATTATCCCGCACAACCAATCAGTGTTTAATATAGTATTATCCTGCACAGCCAATCAGTATTCAGTATAGCATTGTCCTATACGACCAATCAGTATTCAGAATTGTTCTGCACAACTAATCAGTATTGAGTATGGCACTCTCCTGCACCCCCCAATCAGTATTCAGTAAAGTACTGTCATGCACAACCAATCAGTATTTAATATAGCATTGTCCTACATAACCAATCAGTATTCATTATTTTACTGTTATGCACAACCAATCAGTATTTAGTATATTACTATCCTAGACAACCAATCAGTATTCAGTATAGTACTGTCCTGTCAGTATACTGTACTGTATGCAAGACTGCATACAATGTGGGTCAGAATTCAAGCAGGAAAAACACAGTATGAACGTCCTGCTCACTGTCGTCCTCTACAGGAAGTGTTACATTTAGTTTTCTAGAGCCTCTTATATCATATAAGGCACCCGGAGACAATTCGCATGTCGATATCCGATGTATAAAAGATACATTTAAAGCAGCCACTGATTCAATATGATACGATTCAGAGTTGTTTCATTGTGATACAGTGTGATTCAGTGTTGTAGAAACCGGCTCTGCGTGGGGGGTTCGGCCTGCAGAGCTGAGCTCTTTTACCCACTCTGATCTCTCTGATCCTCTCTGAGCCTGAACTGTTACACACTGAACCCAGCTGAGTGTGGCAGCTGTGATCCCCCACCCCGCCGTTACTGCTCTGCTATATCTTTCTTTTTCTCTTCCTCTCTCTCTCTTTCTTTCTCTCTCTCTCTCTCTCTCTCTCTTTCTCCCTCTCTAGTATTGATTCGGCCAAGGGCGGTTATTCACAGGAGCAGTTCTTGGCATAGTTGATATAGGCAGTGGCTCCATCTCATGTACACTCTTAAAAAGAGTTCCTCAGGAGTTCGTCGCATAGTTAATAGTTCTAGCTTCCTAAAGAGGTTCAACTTGGAACCTTTTCTAAAAATGAAATCCTCTGTAGTAGGGCTCTACATTGAACCTTTATGGGATCCCCCAGAGGGACCAATCAAAGAGCTCTTTAGGGTCCTAGATAGAACCTTTTTTTCTTAGAGCGTACAGTAGAGGATATAGCCAGTGTGGGAAGCGTGCTGGTTCCCTTTGTGATCTGGTCTGTTCTGACTGTTTTATTGGCTGAAATCACCCACATGGTTATCTAAGGTCATATTGTATCATCCGGCTGTCATACTCAAAGATATAGGAAAGCAGTAGATGCCGCATTAGCCACTGTTGCTAGCTACTGCAATATGTCAAGGCATCCGCCATAAAGGAAAGAGCCAGATTCAATTGTAAACCAATGCAAGTCATTGGAGAGATGCAGGTCTACTCTAATAAAATCAACTGTAACTCGCTTAATTTACAAAATTAGCTTTTTTACAGGCATCATACATTTCTGTATATCGCAGGTGATGTAAATGTAATTAAACCTGCATTGTCGATTAATTGATTGAGCCAAATTGCTGGAAACTGCTAGCAAAACAGTGGTATGTAGGCTAAATTACTGGTTGGACAGAAATGAACATAAACCAAAACCTGCCAGTCTTGAGCAAGCGTATTACTGCTATTTTTTTTCTTCTTCTGTCCCCTTTTTTCTTTCTCTTCCTCTTATTTTCCTAGTTTCTTCTCCTTTCCTTTCATGTCTTCTGTTCTCGTCTTCCTTTTTTCTCCTCGTCTCTTCTCCTCTCCTGTTTTTCTTTCCTCTCGGTTGCTCTCGTCTTTAAATTTTCCTCTTCCCCTACTCTTCCCCTTTCTCCCACAGGAGTGTTTCCAGTTCATCCTTCCGGCTCTTCCTCACGCCATAGACCTGCTGCGAGAGGCCGTCGTCAAGGTGAAAGAGGCAGCCAATGAGCTGGAGGATCTGCCCTCACCTCCGCCCCCACTGTCCCCGCCTCCTTCCTCGAGCCCCGCCCACCGCCAGACTGAAGACAAAGGAGTGCAGTGTGAGGAGGAAGAGGAGGAGAAGAAGGACAGCGGCGTGGCCTCGGCTGAGGACAGCTCCTCCTCCCACATTACCGCCGCCTCTATCGCTGCCAAGGTAAGGGGGTGATAAAATACTGTGTTAATGTGTCATCGCTGATTTCCTATCTGCACCAACAGGTAATAGGAAAAGGAAGCCATTTGGGATTGAACCTAATTGCGTGTTGGAGGCTTTAATAAAAAAAATCATTCCTGCATAAAGACAAGTGGCGGAAAATGGCGGATCCCAGGTAACCTGTAAAATCAAGCAAAATATCAGCAACAAGAAAACATTACTGTGGGTAAAGTAATAAAAACAAGTCTGAAACATTAAAGTTTATGATAAAATCCTGACAAGGCCGCCTCATGATTTTCTTTGCTTAAGAAAGCGACACAGTTTTCATTTTTTATAGTTTATGTGATACGAACACATTGTGTAGAATTACTGGTAATGTTTGCTCTGTCTGTGGCTGTATAACATTATAGGCTCATTAATATTTGAATGCAATTAATAAATTAATCTTTTAAGTCAGGATTTGTCAGACGTTTTGCAGTGAGGGACCCCTTTAAAAAAAATTCACAGGCCCTCTTTTAATCGCAACAGAGATTTAGTTCATGAACATAATCCAATTATTCAAATATTGAGCACAATGGGTAAATACTAACCATCATATTTACTTATTGCAGCCATTAAAGCTTTTTATTCCTAAACTTTCCAACCACAGAACCCAAACCAGTTACCAGTTAAAATGTAGATTCAAAACATTTTGTACATATCCCTCTATGGTACGAATTATGATACCACTTGTTAAAAAATATTTGTAATGTTTCTTTGTCATTAAATAGGTCAAGTAAACATTATTTAAATACATTTTCAAAAATATTACTTTTGGGGGTTCACTTTCGGGTGTGTTACCTTAAAGTAACACTGTACCACAATGGTACGAAATTTAAAAAGATACTTTTTATTTAAAAATGTAATACATTTTATTTCAAAACTATCATGAAATATTTAGTGGCTTTAAATAGATGTAATTTCTAATTTAAAAACAATAAAAAGGAACACATTACAAATTTATTTTGAGTGAATGTTACCTTCAGGCAACACTGTACCATTGCAGAATGTTGCATAGTCATGAAATGAAAAAAATAATGTGAGAAGGTTTCAACAAAGTGTAGACTAACAAGCTATGAAAACAAACTGTCAAATGCGTTAAAAACGAGATAAAGGCCTCCCGAGTGGAGAACAGAAAAACACTGGCTCTTTCGTCGGGAGATTGCGTGTTCGAATCCCGACAATGCCACAGCCATCCTTGTCCGAGAGTCCAAAAGAGTATAATTGTCCTGCTCTCTGGGTGGGAGGGATGGCATGACACCCTCTCCACTGTCAATCAGAGCGACACTAGCCATTTGCGGGCGTCTGTGAGCTCATGTATGCGGAAGAGGGCAGTAAGTGTTCTCTGTGAAAAGTGAAAAGATGAGGTGGCAGAGCTGCACATGTCTCGGAGGAAGCATGTGTTAGCCCTCACCCTCCCCAGTTGGTAGCTGTCGTGCAAAAGGGGAAAACTATCTAGTGGGGGGGGATTGTCATTGACCAAATTTGGAAAAAATGGGGTAAAAAAGAGTAATGAGATAGTCACATTGTGTATCATCAGGTGTGAAGCAAAGGTAAGTTGAGCACTAAACTTTTACTACACCCTTACAGCCAGGGTATTTGCACCTGCCCCTGTCCTCCACCCAAACAGGCTAGTGATCGGTGTTGTCCTGTCGCACAGGAGTTAATACCAGTTGTACTCACTACTAAATTCCAATTCATCCTTACTCCTATTAACTGGGAGTGCTATTTCTGCCTTCTTCTGCTTTGAGCCATAGAAAAGCCTTGTGTCCATTCTCTAAATGGAAGAATAATGTGTAGCACTGTTATAGTATACATTAGAATATATACTACTGTAGTTTAATATACAGTACAGCCTGAAATTCATTTCAAATTTCATCATATTAATCTAGGTTTCATTTGTAGAAATAAAAAGAAAATTATGATGATTGTAATTCTTGTGACTAGTACATAATGGCATCCATGTAAAATAGCTGAAAAGGGTGTTTGGAGGGCAATTTTGTGGAAACAGTTGATGGAGCTGGAGGATGTGTCAAGAGCACAAGTAAAGGGATTCAAAATGGCCACCAGAGAGTCGTGTGACTAACTGAAACACAGCTATTGGTTTCTTTAGAGCCTTGCCTGTCCTTTAAAATATAGCCTCCTTCTTTCTGATGTGTGAGTGTAAATAATTCAAAATGGGTATGTTACCTAGAAATAACATAGTACCATAGAGGGTACATATTAAAAAAGATTCAAGTTGACATTATTTCTACTTGTTTTCAGGTTATAGAGCTTTCGATTAGGAAATTACGACTTTCTATGGGAATCACATTGTGTGACTGGCAACATTTTAAACTCATTCAATTTAAGTGACCAGTCATATGTGGACTTTTTTGTTGTTTATTATTTACTAGTGTTAATTTAGTTCTTATTTTATTACTGTTTTATTTTTAAAAGCTTTTTTAAAATACAAAGCCGTTTAGCAGCTCTGTTCCGCGCATATTAAGACCCCATTTGTGTGTTCCGTGTCATGAAATTAATTCATCTTCATTATGTGTTGCTGCATGTGTGTGTGTGTGTATGTGTGTGTCTGCATCTTCCATTCACCTAAACTGCTGTTGCTGTGGGCAGGCCATCTCCATCCACACCCTCATTTTACCGTCACACCCTCCAGAGATTGACAGGTATTCTCAGCCAATTACCATTCAGTCCACCTCTGCACTGTATTATCTGCAGTTCAGATATCTGTGAATGTTTAGCATGGTGTTACTTCATGTAAACATATTGAAATGCGGTTTTATCTGAGGGCACAACCAAGAGCTGTTATCGAACACTAACACAACACTGTACTCAGCTGATCCTTATGATTATTGAAGAATTCATTATTTAACCCTGAGACAGATCCAGTGTTTAGCTGTGTGAGAAATCCTCAAATAAAACTGAAATCTGAACCTGTTTACACGTTTAGTAAATTTTTTCAGATGATTCTGACATGCATATTTCATTCGGACAAGCAGACAGACAGACAGACTGACCGATAGATGGTAGACTCAGACCGACTGTGTCATCAAAGCGAGAATTTCTCTCGCTCTCACTCTCTTTTTGTGTGTGTGCGTTAGATCCCGGACTCTATCATCTCGCGGGGTGTTCAGGTCCTCCCTCGGGACACGGCGTCTCTCAGCACCACACCATCGGAGTCGCCTCGAGCTCAGGCCACCTCGCGCCTCTCCACTGCCTCCTGCCCCACGCCTAAAGTAAGAGCCACGCCCACACTTATTTCCTGCTTCCTGTCCACACGCTTCCTGCCTTCTGTCCCCACCACACCCCTTCCACTTCCTGTCTGCTGTCCTGCCACTGCCAGCTGCTCACTGCTCACACACCCTGCTCACGCACCCTACTTCTGCTTCTGCCGCACGCGTGTGTTTGTGTGTGCAAATGTAGATGAGAGTAGTTAGTGAGTTTTCTCCACCTTTCATTGGATACACTGCAGTCACTATTGACATTTTACACACCAGGGAAGGGTGTGGCAAGATGTGGAAGGTGTGGCAGGGTGTGGCAGTAGCAGGTGAAGTAGAATTGAGAAAAAAACCTTAATGTAAACTACACTGAAGTATTGTACACACACTGAGTATGTGTTATAAAACTGGCAACTCTGTTCATCTGTATAAAATGTTTTTAGCTCTCTGAAATTACAGTTCTCAGCTGCAATATCAAAAAACAGACATGTGGACTAATTCTGTGGAAAATTCAGACTCCAAGCTCGCTTCACACCGAGTTCATTGAGTTGAACTTAAAACTTAAAAAGAATTCGCAAACCTCGGAAGCCTCTCTTCTGTTTGATAAATACGAAATGGAGGAACTGTTAATTTGCGAGGGCAGCCCCCACCTTCAACTAAATGGTATGGAGAGTGATTGTGGAACTGTGGTAGGGAGGGCAGAACTCTAGAACATGGGCTGGAGTTCTGGGCGGCTTCTGCTTAGCGTGAGACAGCCAGGCCTCCCCCTTGAATAGTTTTGGGTAGGAGTCGTTGAATGGTAGGGAGGAGACGGGGAAGTGGTGGGTGCGGAAACTCAGTCTAGAGGACTTCAGTGGAGCGACCTCAGTGCTGGCCTCCAGCAGCACCGGGACAACCATGGCGCTGGTCTCTGGCGGTGCGTGGACGACCACGGCGCTGGCCCCTGGCGATGCTACCACCGAGATGGTGAGCCTCTGTAGCAGTTCTGCGAGCTGGTCCAGTGTGGCTTCAGAGACCCGGGGAACGCCCTCTGCAGCGTCATGGAACCGGGAAATGCCCTCCGCGGCGTTCCCGGAACTGGGCAACGCCCTCTGCAGCATCAGGGACCTGGGGCATGCCCTTTGTGGCATCCAGGAACTGGGCAATGCCCTCTGCAGCGTCAGGGAATTGAGGAACGCCCTCTGTGGCATCAGGGAACTGGAGCACGCCTTCTGTGGCGTCTGGGACCTGGGCGACGCCCTCTGTGGCGTCCAGGAACTGGGCAACGCCCTCTGCAGCTCCAGGGAACTGGGGAATGCCTTCAGTGGTGTCAGGGAGCTGGGGCACGCTCTCTGTGGCATCAGGGAACTGAGAACCGCCTACTGCGACATCAGGGAACTGAGAAACGCCTTCGGCGGTGTCTGGGAACTGGGTGACGCCCTCTGCGACGGGGTTGCCTTCGCCTTTCTCCGGTGGCATGATTGGGTGCCATGGAGACGGCGAGGAGGCGTGACCGGGGGGGTGGTGGCAGACAGTGGCTGCTGCTGGCTCGGTGGTGCGACTGGGTTGCCATCGCTTTTCTCCGGTAGCACGATTGGGCGCCGTGGAGGTGCGACCGGCGGGGGGGCCGCAGGTGGTGGCTGCTGCTGGCTCGGAGGTGCAGGTGTGATGCCGCTGCGCGATGAGCAGTGCCAGGGCGGCGGTAAGGGAGTCAATCCATACCTGCCGCTCCTCTAACTCTCGGCGCAGCCCGGCCCAATCCGCAGCATCTGCGGTGGTGATCTTCGCTGCTGCTTCTCCTCAAGCTCTCTGCCTAGCTTCACCCAGCTCGCTGCCTCCATGGCACCGGGCTGTAATAGGTTGTCTCCCTCTGGTTCAGGCTTTCTCCTCCCTCTGTCTTTTCAGCGTCGTGGAGCAGCTCTCTCTTCCGCGGCGTCATCTGCTGCGGCAAACTCTACTGTGAGCCTTGCTGGGTCGTCGGCTTTCAACAGCGCGTAGAGTTCTGCCACTGGCATATATTCCTCTTCCTCCTTCTCCATGGAGCGAAGCGGGAAGCGGCTCACTGTGTCCATTTTTGGGCAAATGATTCTGTTACGAGGTGGAGACGGGTGGATAGACACACACGCGAAACCGCTTAACAACATGGAGGTTGCTCGGTGTTCCACTCCCTGGCTTCGCTGGGGAGGGTGGTTGGTCTTCCGTGCAAAACTGGCCTCCATGCGTCCACCCAGACGTGGATGTTGGCCCACAGGCCCGGGGCCCCCCCTTAAAATGCCTGTGTTGAGGGGGGTTAGAGGGGGGTTATGTCACGGTCTACAAGCTGTGGGACCGCTCAGCTGGCGGCGCTTGCCAGTTGCCATGGCAACGGCCGCCATTGGACATTGTTATGTTGTCTAAGTCTCGCCCTGTCTAGTTATGTCAAATGATCCCACCTGTTTCCTGTCTGTTTCCCCTAATTAGTATGTGTATAAGTACCCGCTTGTTTCCGTCCTGTGTTGCAAGTGATTGCATGTCTGTTACGTTGTGTGTTTCATGTATCGTTTATGTTTAGTTTAAATAAAGTCCATGTTGTTAAGCGGTTTTACGCTTGTTCACGCTGTGTGTTTACGCTGTTTGTCTATCCACCCGTCTCCACCTGCCCTTCAGCCGCATTAGTTCCTGAAGTGACTTAGTAAATTACACTGCGGTTGTTAAATTAATATATTTGCATTAACTCTGCCCTGTATTTAGCACTTTTAGGTGGAAACACATCAAATTGCATGGGCAAATGTGCAAAAATGGAAAAGACGTGCTATTTTGCTTATTTGAAAGGTGTAATCCTCTATAGACTCTGTTAGTAAATTAGCTTTCACGTTTCTTTGTGGATTTTATCAAGTTTTTACACAATTTTTTTTAAAACTTTTTTTTACAATATACGTTTCATGTCAATTAGCGCTCACAATTGACTTTTGCCTAATTATTTTCTTAATATCGTTGCAAAAAAACTAACTAGCTAGCTCCATCCCAATAGCAAGGCGAAAGTGTGCAGTGTAGCAGTGTGACCGCGGCTTTAGTCTGCATTTAATCCACAAACAGTCTGAAAGTGTTGTCTGTACATACAGTATCTTGGCTTTGTCTATGTGTGTAATATATGCAGTATGGAGAAGTTATAATGGAGCACATGAAGCTATTGCACATTACAAAAATGCAAAACATATTTCACATTTAAGTGTGAGCAACATGGAAATGGAGGTGGAAGGGTAATAATGCACATTGCACATGGAAATATGGAAATATTGTACATTCATATTGCACTTATTGAATATTGCACACTGAATAGAAAGATATTACACAAGTTCATATGGTAAAGAGATTTACACGCACTGTAAATATACAAGACTTTAGACAGGCTTTATACATTATGCAAACAAGGGAGGCAAAGACTATAGACTGCACCAGTAGGGGCTGCTAAGGTGCCATTTTAGAGGCAGGACAAACATGAGAAATAAAAAGCCTTGCTACATTAATGCACCTTATACAACAAAACAACATATAATGTGATTTTCTCTAAGCAGACAGAGTTAATGGAAGGAACAACTTCTAGCATTGTATCTGCTGAAAATGGGAGACTCCTAACAACACTAGATGTGCTGAAGAGTACAAGTTTTGTGAGTTTTTTCATGACTCATGGATGAGGTGCCGTGCTTATAGTTTATGGCATCACACACTATAACAAAGTTGCACTCCAAAACACACCCTGTAAGCCTGCGTTCACACTAACAAGCGACAAAGCGACTTTACCCATCAATAGACTGTTTCATAATCTATAAAAAAAGAAACTATAATCTGATTACAAATATTTTTTTAAATGCATCCTACTCTGATTCCAAGTACTTGATATTTGTCTGTTATTACCAAACACTGTTTATCACTTGCTTTAGTATTTTCATTATGTTCACCGGACCGTTTTCCCATCTGAGTGGTTTACAGTCAGAGTTGGATAAGTGGAGTTCATGATCAATACAGTATACTGCAGTGTCATTGAGCTCAGAGATTGTATGTGTGTGTCCTCACTGGGCTGTTACAAACATGTGTGTGTTAATGTGGGGAGAAAAGGCTGGGTGATGAAGCATGGGGAGCCAGATTTCAGAGAATGCATGTTTCCACCGAGATTCATGGAACCTCCTGAGAAACGAAAGATTTGTAAAGAATCTCCTGATGAGAGAGTTCCTCGATGAGTTCCTGGTTTGTGTTTTTTTCACCCCACTGCAGGATTTGTGACCATTAACAAAAATGAAGCAAACTGCATGACAGATTCGTCATTTTAGCGTGCGGCAAAAAGTACAGCGACACAATGCATATAGAGCTGAAATTTGCTTTTTTGGTGCGATTATTAGGGGCTTTCCATTCACCTTGTTTATGCACATTTTAAAACCTGATTAGAAAATCCAGAAATTCGTTTTTTTTTAAAAAGGGTTTTACATGTGACTAAGGTGGAAAATTTGATCTATCAATAAGGACGCGATGCAAGAAAAATAGTGATGGAAACGGGTTTTTGAAATAAATGAGGACATGTTTCCGATCCATCTAAACATTTTGAAAATGTTTTACTTTGATATCATTTTATTACCAGACGGGTGTCGAGATTATTTTCTTATAAAAATGTTTGAATTATAATGTTTTTGACAAAGACGTGGATGGTTTTAACAAATTGGAAACTCACAGTTACGGTCATGGCATGAGGGGCATTTAAAGTCATTTTGTAAAAATTTACTAAACCAGATCCAACAAAATTTACCAAACAAATTTTTTCGTTTTAGGCTCAGTGACCAAAACCAATTTCATAAATGTAGTACTTGAATATATAAATATTGATAAGCCTATAATGTTATATTGGCACAGACAGGGCAAACATTAGCAGTTGTAATACAATATACGTTTGTATTACATTAACCATGGAAAGCAAAAATTGGGTCACTTTCTTAAGCAAAGAAAACCACAAAGAGGCAATACCATCATTTTATAATAAGCTTCAATGATTGATATTATTTAACAAAATTTTACATTTCCTAGGTCTTATCTTTATGCAGATATACTGTATGCTCACTATGTAGGGTATAACATAATGGTGTTGTAGAACCTGTGTAGTGCACTATATGCCCATTAGAACGCCACTGAAAAATCAAACTCTCCTCTTAAACAGCAGCCAGTCCCAAAAATGTAACACTTTAAAAGTCAGTAACGTTCAGTGCTAATAACAGTAAAACTTCCCACAGAGGAATGTCTATCACTCTTTCATCTCTGTATAGTGTGCGCGTGTGTGCACGTGTGTGCACGTGTGTGCGTGCGCGCGCGTGTGTATGTGCGTGCGCGTGTGTGTGCGTGTGTGTGTGTGTGTGTGTGCGCGTGTGGATAAATGGACAAATGAATGGATGTAAAGATAGATGAAGAGAGTGTGTACCGGTGTGTCCTCTGGCTCTCTGTGCTCTCCTCTGTACTTAGGACTCCACTGTGTCTTTGTCAGTTCCTCTCTCTCTTTCTCTCACTCTGTGTGTGTGTGTGTGTGTGTCTGTGTATCTGTGTGTCTGTGTCTGTGTGTGTGTGTGTGTGTGTGTGCATGGTGGTTAGCGGAGGCTGTAGATCAGAGTGGCTCTCTCGCTTTGTGTCAGGTTTGGAGATGGAGGTCCTGCAGTGGGTTTTGCTTTACAGTGTGTGTCATTAATAGAAAAGAACTCCTCACCCCCAGTGCAGAGAACACACACACACCCACACACACACAGAGGGTAAGAGAGAGAGAGACTCATATTACCAAGATTAGGTCTTCCCAGTGTGTTTATTTATTTATCTGTTTGTTTACATGTTTATTTACTGATGTATGTGTCACATGTGCGCAGATAATGTTACAAGAACAATTTGGTTTAAAATCTATTTTACACAATTTTCCATACGTGGAAATATTGTATCACCCGCATCACTTGCAGCTTTCCGGCGCAGCTTTTCGGTTCCACCTTTGCTATTTGACTAGATTTGGGGTAAGGGGAAAATTGTGTAAATTACATTTGTGTGCCAAACTGTTCCTTTAAGAATCTGTTCTCTTAGTTACTTGAACTATTTGCATTGCCCATAATGTGATTTGTAACGCTCATGCCAATAAAGCATTTTTGAAATTGGCTGAGGGAGCAAAAGAGAGAGTGAAGGAGAGATTAATGAAAATTGTATTTGAATTGTAGTTTCTTTTTTCCTTCTTTCTCTCTATTATCTTTTTTGTTCACTTTTATCTGTGGCATCATATTTGTTTTTTCTTACAAACATCAACATAAAAATGTACAAAATATATATTTTCTTCTTGCCTTTCTGTCTGTTCATTTTTATGCAGCATTATATTTGTTTTTCTATAAACAAATTTGCATAAAACATTCTCTTCCTCTTCACTCTCTCACTGCGTTTTATTTCTCACTATCCTTCAGAGAGAGAGAGAGAGAGAGAGTGTGGGAGAGTAGGAGCACAAGCATGGATGAAGATTGGGGAGAGTGAGAGAGAGAGAGGACAAGTCTCTCTTTTCCCTCCTCCCCCTCTCTCACCCTCTGTCCAATCTCCATCCAAGCTTTTGCTCCTACTCTCTTGCTCTCTCCTCCCTCACACACTCTCTGTTAGATTGTCCGTAACGTGCGTGTGTGTGTGTGTGGGAGCTCATCCTGCTCGTGTAGACGATGGTAAGTCCACTCTTTTTTCCTGCATTGTGTATTTTTGCATGTGTGTGTGTGTGTGTGTGTGTGTGTGTGTATGTGTGTAATTTGGTTATCGATGATGAAACAGGAAGCCTTAGGGACTGTAACAATTAGGCAGAGTGAGAAAGAAAGTCTAACACACGCACACACACACACAAACACACACACAGACAGACACGCCCACACAGACACGCCCATACACAGACACGTCCACACACATAGACACGCCAACCACACACCCACCCACACAGACACGCCCACCCACACACAGACACGCCCACACAGACACGCCAATCACACACCCACCCTCACACAGACACGCCTACACACAGACACGCCAACCACACACAGACACGCCCACACACATAGACACGCCCACCCACACACAGACACGCCCACACACACAGACACGCCAACCACACACCCACCCACCCACAGACATGCCCACACACACATAGACACGCCAACCACACACCCACCCACACACAGACACGCCCACCCACACACAGACACACCTACACACACACAGACACGCCCACACACAGACACCCACACAGACACAGACACACACACACACACACAGACAGACACACACACAGACACGCCCACACACACACACAGACACGCTCACACACACACACACACACACACACAGTCAGACGTACGTCATGGCCTGGTAGATGGACTCGATGCCGTAGCGGATGGCGAACTCGTCCACGATCTCCTGCTCCACCTCGTCAAAGTAAACCTTCCAGGCGTCGTCACCAGGTGCTGCAGGCAGCTTCACTACACCCTGTTCCTCAACGTCCGTCAGGTAGTGGAACATATTCTACACACACACACACAGAAAGAGAGATGCTGACACGTCTCTAGCTCTGTATGCAGGCCTGTGTGCGTTAGTAAGTGCCCCCCTTTGGGCTCCCACCAGACAGGCTCACCCTTACCCACTACACCCCCAAACAACCCACTCTTCCACTAATTTCACTCTAAAACACTCCTTACAATATTACAGTGGAGTTTTACAGCATTTTAGTCTCAAACTTGAGAGTATTAAGGATCTCATTTCCACCTGATCGTTCAGGGTTATATCTGGATGGGGATTATTTACATACACCTGCAGATGAAAAAGCACCCAAAACACATTTCAAAGCAAGTCTGAGACGCATTTTATCCCCATTATACAAAGATACAGCCGTTCCTCTCAGACACGCTGCACAAGAAAAATCCTGTGATGACATGATGTCCATGACTGCTCAAGAAGATTAAACAAACAGCACACAATATCGCAATTTTTAATGTGGAGGCCGTGTTGTTTCGCGATTTCATGCCACTATTCTGGGACACATATTTGTCTGTGTGCAGCAGCGTGGGGATGTTCATGAGCTTCTGTTAGTTTCTCTTTAAAACTTTCCTCCATCGTCGTCGTGATTGTCGTCATGAGCTGCGTCTCAAATCACAAACACTATGAGCTCACACTTAAAAGTAGTTACTAATCTAGAAGTTCCAGAAGATTAGCACGTAAAACAGACTTTTCAGTATGGGTTAGTGTTAATACTACAAAACAGTGTAGAACAGCGCATAAATGTGTGATTTGAGACACGGCCGTAGTTTGGTCAGTCTGTTGTGGACATCGCGTCACATCACGCTATATAGTTACATCACGGTAAACTTTTAAACGTGCACTATCGATGCGCCGAACAAATGCAGAATACACGCGGCAGCCGTCTTGCGTACACGTACGCGTATTTAAAAGCCTTTATCACTGGTTAAATTCGGCCGTATCGCCACATCACCTTGTTTCTCTTTCATGATCTGAACATGGAGCGAGATACACTAGCATCTGGACTAGCTGTGAGACTCGGGGAAGGGGACATGCTCCCTGGTTCAGTGTTGCCAGATGTTTCACCTGCTTTTTTAAAGAAATATGAGCCTGTTTCTTGTGCTTTCTGTAGCCACTTGGATAGCGATTTTTGATGTTTTTCAGACATTAGCTAACTCCCACTGATGCTAACTGCGCTGTTTGATGGATGCAGAACGTTGGTCAGCTTGGCGTGATGGAGGATTGGTTACGTCGGGGCATCGCTCTGTGATTTTATTACTACTGTATTGGAAAAATTGAACAATAAAAAGGGTTGACGTTCATAAGATATTAAAAGTACATCATCGCCAATCATTCATGGACATTTTCAGCCTGACAACCGTTACCTGGGCACCACTAAGGGGTTTGCCTGCCCCCTAGTGTGTGTGTGTGTGTGTGTGTGTGTACCTCGTGCAGGCAGGTGTACTGTAGGTGATATGGTGCCACTTTTTCCTCTCCTTTAATCTCCACACTGATCTGCAACCTGATGGCCCCCGACACCGCCGACTTATCCGTACGCTTCTCTGCGCACACACACACACACACACACACACAGGATTATGAGTCCACTAACTTATTATTAGAATAATAACCTTAAGTCACGTTTTCTTCTGCCCTCTAGCAGGTGCTGTGGCGTACAGCGGCGCGGCGTGTATGCTTTTACATTCATCTAATCACAATTAGACCATTTGTTAGGGTTTTTACGGTAGCCATATGCTAATTTAATAGATATGTGTGGTGATTGTGGGGGTTCCCCATGATTTAACACCTTATTTTATTTAATATTGTATTTTTAATAAACTAATAGTAGCTCACTACCAAGCTAGCTCTCTCTTTAGCTATTTATGTTCAGCTAATCCAATGACAACCCCCTCGCTGTAACGCTAACCAGCTAGCTGTATTATATTTAGTCCCTTATTTTATAGAGCTAGTAGCTAATCGCAAACTTAACCCTATGACATGACAGCAATAGTTTATCTAAAGTTAGCGAGCTTGCTAGTAAAAGTGGCTAGCTACTTCACATCACACAGCTACCGCTGAAGAGGTAATGCTAACATGAACTAAACTAACTAGCTAACATTAGCACAGTGCTGCATTTCATGTATCATGTGCTGAAACCTACCGAGGTTGTACCAGACGTCCATCTCTCCGCTCAGTGTTCGGACCTCGATGATGCTCTGACCCAGGAAATCATCCGACTCTCTCTTGAGCCTCTGCTTCACCCGAGACTTTATATCGTCGTCCTCGTCCCACACGCGAACCTTGATACGATCTGACGAGTTATGGCACTCACTGGAGACACAAACACAGAGAAGGAGTGAGAGGTAGTGATCATAGTGGTCTAGGCCTCCAGGCAGAATCTATAGATATCTGTGTACACTGTAGAGAAGATGTGGCATTACTCAATCCTACTCTACGTAGGTTAGTGTGATACACCTCCATTGCTCGGCCTGGTCTAAAATAAAACTGATCAGCTGATCAGGTGCCTTAGCTTCTGACGCGGTTCCTGTTTTCGAATCCGTAAACTTTTCAATATTTTTCCGAGCTTTTCTTCATATTCTTTTAACAGCTGCTGTATTTTTACTTTCTCTTTTTTTCCACCTGCCACTACACAGAAAACGGAGACAGCTCCCATCAGATTGGCCCGAAATTCTCCATAAGCGTAAGAAACGTCTTCGATATTTCCGCATGGCATCGACCTTGTTCAGTGTGTCGAGTGCAAGGTGCTAAACTTCCTCTGTCGTTAGTACTAGTTTTACTTGTGAGAAGTGTAGACTGGTAGCCTGTCTGACGGAGAAGGCTGTAGCATTAGAGATTGTGCTCATCCAGACGTTAGAGAGGACTAGTGAGAGGACGTTCTGGGTGCCTTAGGCAGAGACAGTGAGACCCCCGATTTGAAAACGCCATTTTTATGTTTTGGCCACACTTCGGTGTTTTCAGACGTTTCCCCAAAAGTTTCCCGTCCACACTGAAACGTGAAAATGACAGAAAACGGCATGCTGGGAATGAGCACTGGGGCTCTCATTTCCGCCATTTTCGTTTGATAACGCTATCGACCGCCGACGCCCCCTCGTCTTGTCATTGGTTCGTTTCCCTGATTGTGTGCACCTGTTCACGTGTTTCCCCTTAATCAGCTTGTGTATTTATACCCTGTGTTCTTCTCTGTTCTTTGCGAAGTCTTGTCGTGTTTTACGTCAGTTCCGTGCCTTGGTTTTCGTGTTCCTAGCATCAGCTTTCTAGTATTTCCCGGTTTTGCCCCTTGCCTGTTTGTTTTGGTTTACGATTATGGATCCTCCCCCGCGCCCCGAGTTAACCCTGTCTGCCTGTATTATGACCCCTGCTATGGACTGTGACTCTGTTTTTTGGATTAAAACACTGTCTGGTCTGCAGTGGCCTGTTCATACAAGATGTTTGACCTTTCATTGTTCTTCCAATGGAGCATGTTTTGTGTTTAAATGTGAGACGGTTGCTACAGAAACAAATGTTATATTGAGTTACATATAAATAAAAGCTGTCACACCCGAGCACCCCTTTCTGCTCTCCAGCACCAGCCTAATGACCACAGACTTTCCCTGAACCCTGTCCGGCCTGTAGTGGCCTGTTTGTATGCGATGTTGGATCTTGAGTGGATTTATTTGAGTAAAGGAGATCCTGCGCATGCATTCTACCTCCCAAAAGCGTTTCTTACATTATAATATTATTAAATTATCATTATCATTCACTAAACCAGAGATGTAGAATATGATCAGACGTTATCGGACTCACAAGTTGAACGTTTCCTCCCACACTGGGTTGAGGTTGCCGTAGATGGTCTTGGTTCTCTTCTTGGTTTTGCCCACCTGCACCGTGACGTAGGGGTCGCTGGAGCCCGTGCGGTCTTTAGCCTGCAGGCCCTGAGCGCTCAGTACTGCGCATGCACAAACACACACACATGCCTTAAAAGTAAGGCATAATAGTAAGGCGCCTCCCATAAAAGTAAGGCGCCTCCCTTTTCAACCCTGCAGGAAGCTGGATGAAAACTAAAAAATTCTCCCAGCTTTACTGACAGATGTGTCGGCCCCCCTGTGGAGAAGAGCTGCGGGAGAAGAGCTGCGGGAGACCCGTGTTAACGCAATTATGTCCGACAAAATTACAATCGTCTGTGGAAATTCAAACAAAAGCGCCACTGCAGGACGACCCGAGTTCACAGAGTGGAGTTAGCTTAGCAACGTGATGTCATGTGGAAGAAAGCTTTCAGACACTGACGTCATAACCAGACTAAAGCACGCAATCCTTCTCAATCACCGAATAAACACATATAATCATCATGCTGATATAACTCTAATTATATTATATATTTACTAGTTTTCCAAGGGTGCCAATATTTTTTTGGAAATAACGAGCATTACTCAGATTTCTCAAAGCTTGATCAGAGACGGCTCCCTCACCTGTAATGGAGATCTTGGCGGACCATTTGGACGTGCCGTCCAGCACGGTCTGTTTAATGGCCTTCATCTGCTGCGCGTGGTTCAGTTTGGTCACGCTGAAGACCGTGCAAATGGCCTCGAAGATCTCCGGCTTGTTCCTCTCACGGATCTTCATGCGGTCCTTCATGGCCGAGATGATGTGCTGGGTGCGATCCTCGGTGCCCGTCTTACTGCTCTTCTCCGCTGCTCCTGAACAGAGAGACATCGTGGTGCTAATGTCCATCTTCAGTGCCATACCAGCGCCATTCACTTTCATTACCAAGTGGTGTAAATGTTGTGTAATTTGTGTGTAATTTGGGACGAGCAAAAATATTTTATCATACGATTAATAACAGTGTAAAATTGAGCTATAATTAGTCCATAAGTATTGAAAAATAAATCCACTTTACAGCAAGAAGCCCGATGCTCGGGGAAGGTGGACACAGGGAAAGACACACACGAGGAGGGTAGACAGAGAAATGTTCAAAATACCTGCCACGGGCGGCCAATGGGAAAGCTCCCGGTGTCACAATATGTTTAAAGTCTTAAATGCATTAAATTTCATGAAAAATGTAACAAAAACATGATCTTACACTGTATTATCTCTTATTTTGATCATTTCTGACTTACAAAAGTAATGTTCTGTTACTATCATATTTTACCCAAACATTTATAAATAAAATAATAAGATTAATAAGTAGGGTTTTCTTTACAGAAAGTGTTATTGTTTCACCAAACCAGTTGTTTACGATTGAGAGTGTGAGGAGAAGCAGAACAACAAGAGGCTCTGACTATTTGGGAAGTTTAAGAAAAGGCTCCTGGGTGAAGCTCCCTCATGAAGCTGCTTGAGAAGATGGTGATAAAAGTGTTTCTCAGGTATAATGATATAAGACTAGTGTTAGCGAAGAGCCTGAATGAGCAGATGTGCTCTGTGGGCGTGACTCACTCTGTAGGCAGTCGGCGTTGAGCAGCTCCTGGCACTTCTCGTGACATTTGACCCCGCACTCGGTGCATCTCATGCCCTGGCGCGCGATGCCCCACAGCAGCCCCTCACACTCGTAGCAGTAGGTGGGCGTGGTCGCCGTCCACACCTCGAAGTTGTGTGGCGTGGTGCAGGAGATGGGGTAGATCAGAGCCTGCAGGGTCTTCTTATACACGTGGCTCTTCTGCCAGGGAAGAAACAGCAGAACATTATCCTCTGGCTAATGAACACAAGATCATGTAGGTGTTGTGGAGGCTGCTGCGCTGAAAAACAAGGCATTAATAAGCGCAAATATCTGGAACTGAGGCAAGGCGTCGTCCAATTTTCCTCCTGAGATTAATTATTATACTTGGCACACGTCAGATCAGTGTGAGACGTGGTTAAACTCTTCACACATTTAGAACTCACGTTGTTGTGTGAGACTCAATCCAACCACATCGACGCTCTCAAATACATAGAACTTTGGGTCGCTGTTGTGTGCGTCAGGGAAATGGTTCTAAATATTAGCGTTAGGTGTGTCTGTGTGTGTGTGTGCGTGTCTTACGAGCTCCTCGTCTTTGAGTGAGGGCCGAGACGCCATTGAATACGAGATGGCGGCCTTCCTGGACTGCACCAGGGACTGGAAAAGAAAAAAAGAGTCTGAAACAAATGATGTGAGTGTATAATTATCTAAATCCTTGGATCCTAAATAGAACGGCGCATTACACAGATTTAAAATGAATATGAATATGCTTATCGAGTAACACTGTGTATTTATCCTGTCATGCTAAAAGCATAAATGAATATTTTCTAAAGGTCTCACTTTGCATTACAGTGTAAACCACTGCACTTATGCATATTCAGAACACAAATCAAGTCAGCGTCTCTTTCTTTCTTTCTTGTTTTTCTTTTTCCTCTCTGCGTCTCCCGCTGAAGCAACGGCACGTCTCCAGGAGCCACAGGCGCTTTTGTTCCGTGTGTGGAAAAAAGAAAAAAATCCATTCTGCAACATTCAGGCTAAAGGCTTGCGTTTTGTTTTGGGTTTTTTTCTTCTCAAGCTGCTGAGTCACGGCCGATGGCCACATGCCTCTGCGTGGGTGCTGCCGTGCGTTTGCGTGGTGCAGCACAAAGGCGATGCACACTCCACGTCTTGAGTCATGCATGGCGAGGTCCACACGTGTGGGTGCGAGACAAAGAATCGTCCCCGCGACCCGGTTACATCTGACAGGCGCGTCTTCTCAGCGCTGTTTCATGAAGTCAGTAATCTCTCACATCTGTAGTGAATTCATTAAACAGATGAATTCTGGTGTTGCTCCGGTTCCCTAAAGCAGCCGTGTTTACTGATAGATAACGAGGCTGAGTGTGGGGTCAACTAAAAACGTATTCCTGAGGGTGCTACGTCAAAGGCATTGATTGACTGATAAATTCGAAAGTGGAATTTAAATTAAAGTGGAGTTTAAACGTAATTCTGGACGACTTTTCAGCTGGATCTGATATCTGGACTGATATTAAATTATCTGTGTCGATTTTATTTAGTGATGATTCCACGACGGCTGTCACTGTTGCCAAGGTAACGGATGTTATCTTTAGGAATGCCGAGTTTTATTCGGACTACAAATGATCTACACACCTGCACGCCGAGTCAGGTGTTCAACTTCACGGGTCCTGGCGTGTCCTTCTCTCAAGTCTAATCATGCTCGCAGTAAAAGATCTCGCCTCTTCAGCGTCCTGGTTCCTCAGTGACGGAACGAGCTTCCCCCTCCACTTCGAACACCTCCCTGTCTCTAGACTTTCCTCCTCCGACAGGTTCTAGGAGAACACCTTATTTCCTCTGCACTTACCTTCCATCAATTGCCTTTTGTATTTTTTCTTGGTTTTCAATTTATTTGTATGATGTATGCACTTAGGTGTGAAATGGTCTTTTTCGTCAGCACCTTGTCCACGCTAGCACTTCTTGTACAAACTAGCATTTCTCTCCTGAATGCTTGCAGATCCGCTGGCTGCTTTGCATCGCTGCGTCTTCAACTGTGTGCACGTTTTTGTACTTCACTCTGAATGAGAACGTCTGCTAAATGTTTCATATCTCTGAAAGATCTTTAACTAGCCGCTTGCTGATTCCTGATCTTGCCATTTTGTTTAATATTTTTTCCACTTACCATAGCCTGGATATCGTTGGCACCAAAACAGAAGGAGAGCAAGAGAAGAAGAAAGACCAATTAGAAAGTTTTAGTGTGTTCTGATGATCAGAGGAAAACTTATACAGACAGTATAGCCGTACTTATAGTCGTAAACTGTTATTAAACACTAGTGTTCCGAGGTTCTCACCACGTCGCTGACCAAGGGAACCGGCTTCCTCCTGCGCAGATCAGGCATGCTGTCAATACCAAAGATCCCTCCGCCTCCTCCGCCTCCTCCTCCTCCTCCACTACAGAGACACATACAAACATTGTTATTATCAAGAAACTTTTGACAGCATCCCCTTTTTTTAAACTCAAGAACTTTTTCCTTCATTTGTATTATTTACAGTCTCTCTTCTGGAACTCTGCTGTAGAATTAAACAATATTCACCAATGTGGCCTGTAAACAAAAAACATTACTATAAATCGACATGGACACGCCCTCTGATATCACTCCTGTCACACACGGTACGACGAATACAACTGAGGGTACGTCCCAAACCGCATAACACCAAACTAAATAGTACACCACCATTCGCTACTTCATATAGTGGCGTGAGTTAGAATGATAGTATGCGGTTTGGGATGTGGCCTGATTTCTTTCCGCTAGAAGGTTGATATAAATGTCGATTCTTTCAGAAAATTAACAAATTAGCAACTTATAATATTAGTCGATGACGTTACTGGTAAGGTGGGCTAATTTAATATTATCTGACCATTCATTTTAAGATAAAATGGTCTCATATTTTGTTCTGTAACAGTCTTTAATTGTTAGTTAGCTTGCTAGATAAAGAGCAAGAAGCCAGCTAACCTACAGAGGCACAGCATAAGGAGGTAGTGATGTGGGCTATTATTGTGATGTGGGCTATTATTATAGTTTTGCTGCAGAATTAAAAACAAATTAACGTCTAATATACTTAATAAGGTGAACAACTGTCCACTCACTGCACAGAAACACAGAGAGAAGATAAAGCACCAAATGTAGGCACACAGATCAGAAAATTAGTAGCCTGGTCTATGATGAGTGTCATTATATAAAAACATTAAACCCCTCACATCATTTTACTGCAGTATTAAAAAGCTCTGGTTTAATTACACGATACAAACCCAACACTAACAGACAGACGAACATACATCAGATGACAGACAGACAGACAGACATAAAGACAGACATACACACAGATAGCCAGACAGACAGACAGCCACACAGACAGGCATAAAGACAGACAGACAGACATAAAGACAGACAGACAGAGAGACATACAGACAAACAGACAAACAGACATAAAGACAGATAGACAGACAGACATACAGACAGACAAACATAAAGACAGATAGACAGACATACAGACAGACAAACATAAAGACAGATAGACAGCCAGCCAGCCAGATAGATATAGAGACACAGACAGACAGACAGATATATAATACCCAGGTTTGGTCCACAGCGGTTTGTTCGGTCCTCCATCATCATTAGTCTGTGTCTGTTTGGATAAGAAGTCATGATCACACACTAACCAGGACAACTAAAATACATAATAAAACATGAGACAGGATGAAAGACAGAAAACGTGACCTTGTAGTTTGGTTGATTGAGTTTCAAGTGTAAATCGAATCGGCGACATGAATTTTATTGGAGCTTTTTCTCGTGGACTTCCGAGAAATGCTATAATTTTTATTCACTTTTTTTCACTGCAAATAGAC
>JAOUQW010000009.1:17364370-17383774 GCA_028565825.1 Olivaichthys viedmensis | reverse complement strand
TGTATCGTTGCGTGTTGCACCATGGTCCTGTAGAAACGACATTTCATTTCAATGTATACGAGGTATATGGAGGAATGCCAATAAAAACCCACTTGAACTTGAACTAATGCATGATAAAAGACTGCTCAAGTGGATTAACCCAAGTTTTAGACTAAAGGCACAGGTATTGAATTTGAGAGCCCTGTAATGTCTTAGATTAGGCTTACTGTCATCCCAGAAATCTGACCTGTGCACTTTGGGAATGGAGTTCACCGAATGGTTTTCATGCGGGATGTTTCAAGGCTTTTACAATATGCACATTTCTAAACTATTATACTTTAAAGATTCCACCAGCCGGTGAAGCTTTTCCCTCACAGGCAGCTTGCAGGAAGCTCAGATCACATGGCACTGAATCAGACTTCTGCTTTTATTAGGATGTCATGGCTGGCCTTGTTCAAGACTTCAGTTATATCCATAACTAATCAAATGTTCAAATGCAGCTCACTGGGTTTTAAAACGACCAGGCCCCAGATCCCACTCACCATACCACTGTCTTATAGCATTGCTAATGCCCTGCAGGATGCAGGTGAACATAAGGCAGACATTAAACTGATCTTCTTTAAGCACTCCCATCAAGCACTAAAGAAACAGGGACTCCAGCTGAACACTGGTGTACAGCTGAAGGCTTGCACCGCGCTTTAATTCACCTGAACCATGTCCAGACTGTCGGCATCTGATTTCCTTTTTCGTGCTAAGCTAAGCTCCAAATATGCTAAGACACCTAGCATAGCTACTCACATTCTTGAAGGAAAAACGTCGATGCGTTCTTTGCCTGACATCTTTGTCTTCTTGAGGGTGTTTTTTTTATTTTTTTATTTTATATATTCTTGGTGAAGCAGAACTCCTCAAATGTAAAGCTGCTTTTTATTATTATTATTATTATTATTATTATTATTATGTTATTCGCATAAGGATTATTGGGCAAACACTGCTGTTCAGTTTTTCACTGATGCGCTGTGACCGTGGCAGGCAGCGGCCGAGTTCTAAACATGTCTCTAGTAGAGATACAAGTGCACTACGAAGGGTGTACAATGCCGTTATTTCACACCCTACGTAGTGCGCCTATGTAGGGAGTTAATAGCTATTTGGGATTCAGCCAGTGAAAAAAACCCCAGAACCGAGCAGCTGACCGACGAGTCATGTGATTTCCCAATAAAGCACGCAATGACGTCACCTATCGGCCGGGAGAGAATCTGTCCTAAATATACAGATATAATATAATATAATATAATATAATATAGACATTTATTGCATTATCTAATTAAAACGTATTTATTTATTTATTTTAAATGTGTTTTACAGTGATTTATATATATTTATATATATATATATATATATATATATATATTAGATGGTTATTGGGGGGCTAATTATATTGTGTAAAAAACGTTTTGAAAATGCTTGTGGGTTTGTTTTTTTTTTGGTATTTTTTAATTATTATTAATAATATTTTTTTTTATTTGTTCTTATTTAAAGCACGAGATTTTGAAACCAAAAAAAAAAAAAGTACTATTTAAAAACAATTATTTATTTATTTATTTATTATTATTATTATTATTATTATTATTATTAGACGTGTTGTAATAATATGTATGACCATCAGTTAGCATCATGCAAAATTAGACTCGCTTCAAAGTGACTTTTGTTTTTGTTTGTTTTTTTTAAACCACTGATTAATTCTATTTAAAAAAATAATAAAGACTTTTATTGTGAAATGTCGCTCAACGTGGCGGCCATCTTGAAACACCCGTCGTGTCTGCTCGCCCAGCTTCCTTGCTAACTCGTACACTACGCGGCTAATCCTTATCCGAAGGCAGATAAGACCAAGTGGTTCTTTGTTTAAATAGTCAATTGTCGGCGACGTCGCAGTTCAGGTAACGTTACGCTTCAGCACTAATCTCTAGAGAGTTTAAAGAATTTAAAATGCGTTGTGTTAAAAAGAGAGCGCGGGGCTAACGCTGGCTAACGCTAGCCGCTTTCCTTCTGCATGTGGCAGCATGGAGCTCAGTGGCGCAGCGGTCCACAGCGCCTTTATTCTCCGTGCTGGGCACTGTTTCCTGCTTTAACACGCCAGCTTATTAACACGCGCGCTACCAGGTTAGCCTGGGTCAGGGGATGCCTAGTTTAATATGGGAGCCCTAGGCGTTGCTAGATTATTGTAAAGAGCAGTGTTTCCTTTGATGTTTCCTTTGATGTTTCCTTTGATGTCTCCCTTGATGTATGCCTTGATGTATGCTTTGATGTATGCACTGCACTGCACGGTTGAGTGTGTTTCCCCCATTCAGCTCGTCCGCGCATTAACACACGCTTTATCAGCGTCAAACAGTTGTGTTAGGGTGTAAATGGATCTAGTTTTTCAGTGTGCAATAAAGTGGGGGCTCATAATAAATGTTAAATGCAGGGGCACTAAAGGAGCAGGACTGGGAAACACTACTCTTAACACACACTAAGCCTTATTTTAAACCTGGTAAAGAAGAGAATGCTATTTTATTGTCACGTATACAAGTACAGTACAGTGAAATTTGATTCTTCGCATATCCCAGCATGTTGGTGAGCTGGGGTTAGAGGTCAGGGTCAGACATGATACAGCACCCCTGGAGCAGGGAGGGTTAAGGGCCTTGCTCAAGGGCCCAGCAGTGGCAGCTTGGCGGAGCTGAGGGCTTGAACCCACGACCTTCTGATCAGTAGCCCAGTGCCCGAACCACTGAGCCACCCAGCCACTGCCCAGGGGTGTGTTCAGGAGCTGATGAGTTGAATCGGGTGTATTAGAGCAGGAAACACTAAACTGGGCAGTGTGGGGATATGATTTGGGAGTAGGATTGGAAAACGTTGCCATAATGTGTGCGTAAAAACCATGTAACAGTTTGTTTACTGTGTCGCACAATGACCCTGTTAAACAGCTTCACACCACTGTGTTAGTCTTCTGGCCAGGTAGTTATGTGACTTTGCTGTAAAAAACAATAAATAAAAAAAATTGAATCTGTGTAATATACTATATAATAACTATGTTGTGCTGATTTCATTAGTGTTATTTTTGATACGATACCAATATCGATGCCCTGAGTATCGGCCTGTGCCTGATACTGGTCCAAAGCCGGCGAATCCCTTCAAGCTTCATTTGTATGTTGTAAGTTATGCAAAACACCAGCGACGGCGACGCATTAAGACGAGCTGTGTCCAGTGTTCACACAATCTGCGTTCTGTCAGTTAAAATCACATGACAGAAAATGCATCAACTCCGATCCGATTATGATCCAGCATTTCAGGCCAGTATCGAATTAGTGCATTCCTAATAACCAGAATCGCAGGTTGGTCTTAGCTTTTTGAAATGGGAGTACAGGAAAGCGTCCCTTTTTGGTGAGCAGTGCTTTAAAAGAGCTCGAATTAAAGAAAGGCATTTTAAATGTAGCATCATAAAATAAGTGTGAAATTCAATAATTGTGGTAATTGTTTGATTTTTCTCCAAAGTCACGGAATTTAGTTTTTAAGCATCTGTATGAACCCTGATAAAAAAAAAAATTCTCAGCATGCACAAGGAATTTCTTGGTACAGATGCTTTTGAACAAGTGAACCATTTTCCCAGAGTTTTATTTTACACCAATCTATAAGTTTTAAAATGTGCATTATAAATAATGTTTTTTTTAATTATTATTTATTAGATTATTATAGATGTCATTTATAGATGTGTGTATGTATTTATTACATATTGTGTGTGTCTTAACATCTTGAATATAGAAAAGTTTATTGAACATTTTGCTTCTTTCAAGAAATGAATTCATCTGCCAATAGAATGAGACCATTTAAAACTGAGAATGAGAAACAATGTCTAGAAGTAGGTTGAATTATCCTACAAGTATCTTCATAATGTAAAAATATTAGATACATTTGGCTATTTAATGTGTTTTCACTTGCTAAGATATCATTTTATTGCAGTAAAGGGTAAAAGCTAATTACATGCAGGTCAGTATGAGGGTGTGACGGTATGTAGTTCTACATTTCTACTAGGCCGTGCAGAAGTACAGAAGTGCGCAGGCCTACAGTGAGTGAATATCGCGAGTTATTAGTGTATGAAACTAAATTTGGTTCACGTCTCGTTGCAGTGATGCCGGGACTCAGCTGTAGGTTTTACCAGCACCGTTTCCCGGAGGTGGAGGACGTGGTGATGGTGAACGTGCGCTCCATCGCTGAGATGGGGGCTTACGTCAGCCTGCTGGAGTACAACAGCATCGAAGGCATGATCCTGCTGAGCGAACTCTCACGCCGTCGCATCCGTTCCATCAACAAACTCATCCGCATCGGACGCAACGAGTGTGTGGTGGTGATTCGAGTGGACAAAGAGAAGGGTGGGCGGCATAACCTGTGTTTATAAAAGGCCTGAGGAAAAGCACTTTCAGCGATTAGCAGTATTGTGTTCAAACGTAACACGCACTCTTCCATTTACCCAGTGAAATTCAAAGTTAACTGTCATCACATACTGTAGCTACAGAGAGGCTAATCAGCAGACCTCCTGATTTATATATTGCAGTGATATTCGGTATAAAAGACGTTGTTTGGCTGCTTTAATCTAGGGGTCTTTATTTGCCAGGCTGATTTTTAAACTACTTCTCTCTACAGGATATATCGACTTGTCAAAGAGAAGAGTTTCTCCAGAGGAGGCCATTAAGTGCGAGGACAAGTTTACCAAATCCAAGACTGTAAGTGACAGACGGAGAACAAATGCCCACTTCCCATGCTCTCTGGGACATGGTGCCAATTTTTATTACAGTTTTTGAAACCAGTTTAAACAATTATATCCCATGATTCCGTTGCTATAGCAGAATAGGCAAGTTGTTTATTTTCTCTAAAATTGCAGCAAGTCCTTAGTCACATCTCATGTAAACTCTGTAGGTCACCTTCTTTCACTTCACCACTAACCTGATACAGGGACAAGTTCTAGAGTGCAATGACGGGGTGGGCATTACAGGTTGAACGTAATTCGAGATTATCGCAGCTCATTTTGATTGGTAACCGCAAACTGTAATCTCAAGACGTTAACGTTATTTAAACACAAACGCAAATTAACGAGCTAACTGTATACTTTGTTTTCCAGACTATAAGATGCATTTTCTGCCCCCCAGTAGATGCTGCAACTTACACAGCGATGTGTATATATTCTCATTTTTGCATTCGCCTAATTGTAACTCGCCTTGGCTGTTGATGTATAAGGTGAAATTGTGTGTTCACTAAACCATAGCCAAATCCAAACCTCAGTTTTCAGCACAGTTGAGTGATACACGTCTATGAGTTATGCTAACAGCGCTAAACTGAATGAGCTACATGCTTACTGAAAGATTCACTATAAAACATGGAATATATGAATAGAGAAAATGTCATATAGAACTAGCGTTAGTATTAAACCAGTGTGATAAGTTACACTACTTCTAGCTTGGTGCTAACATCATAACGTTGAAAGTCCCGTAGGAGTGCTAGCAGAAATGAGCATGATCAGATGCTAAAATGTCCTTGTGAACTTGGTCTTAGGTGTACAGTATTCTGAGGCACGTGGCGGAGGTGTTGGAGTACACCAAGGACGAGCAGCTGGAGAGTCTGTACCAGCGCACCGCCTGGGTCTTCGATGAGAAATACAAGAAACCGGGCTATGGCGCGTATGATGTGTTTAAACAAGCCGTATCGTGAGTACTGGAGCTTCACTACAACGCATGCTTCACTTTACATAGCTGCACAGTTGGGCTTTATTGGATTGCAAAGCGATTGGCTGGTTTTAAAGTGGAGTTGTGAATCTGAGTTTATTAAAGATAAAGATTTGCTTACCTCAGATTCAGTTCCTCAAATTCTGTTCACATTCGTAAGCCCTTCTTCCACTGACAAGGAGCTGGCCTAATCTGAAGCCATTCTGCGCTCTTCCATGGCAAAATCGGTTTGGTTCCAAAAGCATGCTAGAACCATGAACCAGTGCCATCGGTTGTTTTGGGGTGGCAGCATTTCATGTTATTTACATGGCATGTGTTAAAGAATAACTGGACCCCCATAGTTACATATAACGCCATCTCTTGCTCAACTTTGTAAAAAGTTTTTAAAAATGTACGCATGATAGGTGTGTGGGAGGGGCTACTGTGTTTTTACAATTAGCTCTAGCCAACTACCAAAAATATGGCGTCAAAAAGCACCTTTTCAACTAAGAGATGACGTGATGTAGAAACCTTGAGCCTGATTAAATTGAGCCATCAGCGAATGGTGAATGCTAATAATAAGAAGTTCTATTCACATGGCGCCTGTCTCACACTTTATAAATCAATTCAAAAGGAGACACAAAAAAGCAAAAACAAAACACACAAAAGGTCAATAGAGCCTCCAGAAGCTCATATCAGCGTGGTTTCGACCACTCGCAGTCCTTTTATTGAACAATGCCGCCACGCTATCCACAATCCAAAATGTCCGCAGTGCCACCGGGCAGCAGCTCTGTGAACGCCGCGCTGTGGAGCCTCAAAGCCGCATAATGCACCATGCAAAGCGAGCACAGGCCCACCGGGACGCCTATGAGGCGGCTCACCGGACACTGCACGCGAGTGGTTTCTAGCTATAAACACTACAATGCTATGTATTGTGCAGTTTAGGCCCATGATCTAAAACAGCATGTTTATTTCAACCTGTAGCCCTACTGCAGCAGTGGGAACCCCAGCTGTTGGTCATAATTCAAACTTTGTGAAAGTTCTACTTGACACTGAGCATAAGAGTGAAAATCTGGGGTAATAAACTTTTCATTGTATAGACTGATTGTCAATACAGACATAATATATTTTTTAAATGTGCCACTCTTCTTCTACATGACGCTTGCGAGTTGCACCTATTAATGCTACACACACTAGTCCCAAAGCAAACGATGAATGATACAATCTTCCACATCAAAATGTCTAACATGCACTTGTGCTTTTTCTTTCAACTGTCAGTGATCCCTCCATGTTGGACGGGTTGGATCTGACGGAAGAGGAGAGGAATGTGCTCATCGATAACATCAACAGGCGGCTCACGCCACAGGCCGTCAAAATCAGAGCAGGTACTGAAAACGCCATACACCACCTTCCATGTGTGAACTTTAACATACACAACGGTGTTGAGCAGTTATTAATATTATATTATTCTCAAAAAGTTCTTTCATGCCATCACGCTGTGCTTTTAAATCTGAACCTAAATTTCTTTAAAGCTTCTCTTTGACTGTGTCTGATTAATACAGCTTCTTAATACGGCTCTAGACAATCTCCATTTTAATGCCGTATGACATTTTGAATGAAACCCTGTTCCCACTTTCTGCCCTGATCAGACATCGAGGTGGCGTGTTATGGATACGAGGGCATTGACGCTGTTAAAGACGCCCTGAGGGCCGGGCTGAGCTGCTCCACAGACGCCATGCCAATCAAGGTAATGTAGCTCAGTCAATGTGATCTTTATGTGGAGAGATCTATTTACATTTTATATGGTTTACATTTAAAGTGATTTATATTTTTCATTACTGCAATAAATCTTGGTGCCATGTTTTACCAGAGTGCTTTTCCTAATTATGTTTAATGCATTTTGTAATATTAGCGTAATAATCGTGGGTTTTTATTTTTATCTTGACCATTTTTGTATTTGGCTAGAAACTGTCTCCACTATTTTAAATGTTGTTAACATAATCGTGTTAGGGCTACGGGAGCTCACCAAGACCACTCTTGCCTTCATAGACCACCACTTGTCGTTCAGTGAAAAATGTGATTTTTAATTACAGTTGATCAAACCAATAAACATGCGTTAGATGGTATCATTCTGTGGCGGCTGACTTTAGGGTGTCCTTTTTTCGCATCAGGCTACCAAAATGTCTGAATAATAAATCTATGGTTGTCTTATAATTTTCAGTAAGAGTTAGTTATCAATATATACAAACATTTAAGAAATAGCAAATAAGGCTGTTCATGACTTTTTTTGTTTGTTGTTATTAACAACACAATCATGAACTCTCTGTCGGCAATTATTTTAGTATGCAGTACATTGAGACTGTGAGACAATTTAATACATTCAGAATTGAATCACTCTTTTTTTTGGGATTAGATAAACCTGATTGCCCCTCCGCGTTACGTGATGACCACCACCACTCTGGAGCGGACTGAGGGTCTCTCCGTGCTCAACCAGGCCATGGCTGTCATTAAAGAGAGGATTGAGGAGAAACGAGGCGTCTTCAACGTCCAAATGGAGGTCAGTCTTCTCCATTTTAGCCTTTATATATGCATTTTTCTAAAAACACCCAGAAGTTACATTACATCACTGTATTGCAGTGGGAAGTTTCACACTTAAAATAAATATATATATATACCTAGCACACGTCTCGTTAAGATTATCAACAATAAGTTTGGTAATCTCAGAAAAGTGCAATATATTAATAGATATAAATACGTTTGGGTACAAACTGTACTTTACTTTAGTTAAAAACCCAGTAACATGGGGGGGGGGGGGGAACCTGTGGGTTTTATACCCACAGTCATGATTCCTATAAGATTCACCCAGTAAATACACTCGCATTTAAAGCAGGCATTCTGCGCTTTGTCCTAAAGCTAACAGACTGTACGTGTGCTCTTAGCCCAAGGTGGTGACTGACACGGACGAGACGGAGCTACAGCGGCAGCTGGAGCGTTTGGAGAGAGAGAACGCAGAGGTGGATGGAGATGATGACGCTGAGGAGATGGAGGCCAAAGCTGAAGACTAATAAGCCCTCGGTGTGTAAAGGGATTGGAGGACGTGAAGCATGGACAAATGTTCAGCTCCACCAGCAGCAGGCAGACCCTCATGGAGGGGATACAGAGATATTCAGAGTATGAACTGTTTTTGTATCCTAACAAAGTGGAGTGGTAAGGAAACGGATGTAAAAGGAAAGACCTACAAATTAAAATTTATATGCAAACTAATGAAATGGTGGAGTTTTGTGTTTGGTAAGACGCCTATGCAAAACGCGACACACGCTTATATGTCTTTGTATTAGCCTAATTGTAACGTGCCCGTTTGTTGGTTACTTTTGCGGCAAGCATGCTGCGCCAGCACTTATGGGAAAGTACACCACCTTTAGATTGGTGTTACCATAACAATGTCGGTGAACGTTTCAGAACTTCTTGGTAAAAAATGGATTTATAGCAGGATTAAGAGCAGGACTGTAGCAAAGACTTTAGCTCAGGAAACACGGCACTAAAAACTAAACTGTGATGCTGAAGTGCTGTTTTAGGGGTAGTACAAACATGGAAAATATTGTTGCTACATTAAATGCAACTTTTCTTTCTCTAATCAGACAGAATTTGGGGTGCGTCGTCCATTAAAACGTTAGTGGTGTTCGGAAATATGGGGGGGGTTTTAAGCTAAAAACGACCTCAGTTTGCTTCAAGAATCACCAAATGCTAAGTTAATTTTATAAAAAAAAAAAAAAAAAAATTTGATTACTTTTATTGAAAACACATATCCACTACTACGTACAAAAACAGAGACCACTGTTTCCATCATTGCACAAATCGAGATCAATTTAAGCCAGAGACTTCCAGAAGTGTGGGGTCCAATTCGTTCAGCTTTCCTTGTTTGTTCCCCCCAGCGTTGGTGGAAAGATGCGTCACTAAAACATTCGTGGGGATAAACTCTTTGGTGCAACTCAACTCCGTTACCAACAAAAATGATTAAAAATTAAATTGGAACCCAGACTTGGTTGGCAAATATTACAGTGTGGCAGTTTACATTGAGACACTGTATTCATAGACATCAATTCTACTTTAGGCAGGCATGATGAAGCTATCCCGAAACATATCAGACGAGCCCTGAGGAAATAATAATCGCCTCACCCAATTCTCCAGCAGTGAACGAGAGTAGCTGGGATGAGGTTTTAGATCCAGTGCTCACTAACTTAACACAGTCACTGCAGTCACAGGTGGATGGAGAGAAAAACAGAACTAATATATATATATATATATATATATATATATATATATGGAAAGAATCAACTTGCTGGGTCAAATGTTTAGAAATTGCTGAGTTGCCCCGAGTGTTTTTCTCTTCACAAGCCGAACTGATAAAACAGGAAAGTCAGGCGCAGCTTTGATCCTCGTTCAGTGCTTGTTCATTTGCCGAGTCCAATCTTCTTGGCCTCTGTTTCGTAAATCAATAACCGCCACATCTTTACAATGAACACCTCTGCTTCTTCATCCAACACCTGGAGAGGGGGACAGTCACACAAATGCTTAACGCTCAGGTGAACGTGCAACAAATGGAGTCATACATGCTGTGTGAAATTGACACTCACCATAGCGACATCATCCAAGATGCCTTGCGGCGTACTGTGAGCCATCACCTGTTGAGAAACGTGAAATCCGTCATCTACAGTTGCTAATAAACCATACAAAGAATGTAGATTTGCAGTATAAAAACTGTAATTCTTCAAATTACATTCTAGACTATTTATACAGGTTTTCCTCTAGTAGGTGCTGCGACTTAAAAGAGTAACGTATATAAATGTTGCATTAACGTAACTAGGGGTAACATGACTATAATGGCGTTATCGTAATAAAGTGTGTCCCGAGTATCAGCACTTCAACAATGACCAACTGCTAGTTACTTAAAGTAACCATTTAGCCATTTGATTATTTTATTTTTTTCTCTTCATCCTTTTTAAAGGAGTTTATTTTTGGACTCGTGTGTGTATATATATATAAGTTACAGTGTATCGTAAAAGCATCTTCAAATATCGTGATATAATATTTTTGCCATGTCGCCCATCTCTAAGCCTACCTGTAATGCTCACTGTTAGTGTTTTTAGGGTAGGTTATGGAAAGGCACACTACTGTTAACATTGAAAATCCCATAGCTGTGATAGCGGAAATTAGCATTACCGTAGCGACAGTGATCGGACAAACGGACGTTACTAATGTTAATAATAAAGTGAATGATGAGGTTTCAGCACTAAAAGCTGTGTAATGACGAAACTAGACTACTGCAGTCAGGGGCACTGAAGTGTTGTTTTAAAGGCTGTACAAACAACATGGGTGAATAAAGTCCTTACCTTGGAGCAAACAAAGTCAACTAGAGTGGCTTCCTCCTCTCCAATGTACTCCACAATCTTCTTATTGATCCACGGCCGAATGCGCTTCTCCATTAGAGTCTTGGAGAGAAGTACCATGATTTAAATGGAGTTCATCCCAAAAGGGTCATGCATTTACACTTGGCTGAGGTTACAAGATTTAACAACAACAATAATAATAATAATAATCATGCATGAGTGAGTTTGTGTAGTCATGATTGATCGTTGCCCTTACTTCCTCATGCAGTGCCCAATCTCTAGTAGCAATCCCACAGACAAATTCCCATAAACCTAAATAAATCCCTAAATCCGTTCAACTGTCCATCACAAACCCAAGAGCCGATGCTTACCGTGTCCACGACGGACCAGTCAAGAGGGTAGTTAAAGAGCTCGGGTTTGGCCGTGGGGATTTTCTCAATCAGACTCTTGATGTGTTTGCGTTTCTCCTCTGTATTAGCCCCTTTGCCCCCTGCTGCTCCAGCGCCCTCCACTCCGCTGCTGGCTTTGTCTTCGTCCTCGTAGTCTAAAGGCACTAGCTTCCTCTTCCGAGGCGCCTCGTCCACTTCGTCATCGTCAAAGCGGTTGAAGACGCTCTCCACGGCCAGCTTCTTGCGTTTGCCCACGTTCGGCTGGCTAGGGCTGCTTGTGGCACCTTGCAGAGAAAGAAAGAGGATATTAGGAAGTGCCATGCAGGTGTACGGTATGAAGACGAGAGTCCTATGGCGGAGAGGTTCATCTGAGGGAAAGGTACTCCGACAGAATGACCTTACAGGCCAAAACCTAATTTCTCTTTTGCCCCCCTGCCGACTCACCGAGTTTGAGACTGAGGCCGATTTTGGGCCGGTGCTCCTCCTGCGGCTGGGTTTCTGGCGGCGAGTTTTCATGGGGGATGATGATGCCGCAGGGCGACTCCTCCCTGGGCGTGTTGGGTGAGGCGTTACCGCTGGCCGAGGACACAGACGGGGCGGCCATGATGGGCCTCATGGTGGGCTTGAGGCATGGCTTAGAGTCTTCCTCGTCCTCCACTTCCTCTCCATCCTCTACATCCTCGTCCGACAGCGGCTGGGGATTCGGCCGGCGCCGCTCGCGCTCTCGTTCCCTCTCTCGCTCGCGCTCTCGTTCCCTCTCTCGCTCGCGCTCTCTTCCCCGCTCTCTCTCTCGCTCCTCACGAGAGGGCTTGCTCTCTCGCTCCTCCTCGGGCTCCGGCTTCACCGGTGGTTGCCGCAAACGTTCGGCCTCCTCCTCCATCTGGGAGAAAGACAGAATTTTTTTTCAAATCATATCATACTTTAAATTAAGGGTGTGCTGTTATTCCGTGATGAGAAAAATCAGAAATTGTTAAGACTGTTAACATTATGCTACACTCAAATGATGTTTTAAAAAACCTGCCAGCAGATTTTATGGGGCATGACACCTGGACATTTTTTATAAGGTAAAAAAAAATCAGAAGAAATAGTGTTTTTATAAAACAGAGAAGGCCAAGAGTGATTCTTTTAACAAAAGCCCTTTAAATACACACATTTCATCAGTTTCCCGTACTGAATTATTTAATAGCGTGATGTAATACCATGATTTTTCTTACACCAGGCCACCCCCCCATTTTAAAGGAGCAGCTTCTCCCCCCCCAAAAAAAAAATTGCACACACTGTTCTCCTTACTGTTCATCCAAGACATGTTTGGTGTCTTCTTTAGTTTTGCACTGGAGTTTTAAGGCTAAAAAGTAAGGAAAGCTTAAAGCCGCCTGTTTCGCACTACATTTGGGGTAGGGGGAACATTGTGTACCTTTCATTTGTGTGTACATTTCCTTTACAAGCACTTCAATGTAGGTCTATAAGCAAAGTCCAGTACTGATGTAGTGAACACTGCCACTGCTTTAATGCCAAAAAGATGACCGAGCAATGACGAGGCAAAGAAAAACATTTGAGAGCAGTGTCTGCGAATTGTGTCACACTGATTTTACTGCAACCGTATAACCAAGATGACAGACGTACCCTGCGTAGCTCTGCGTCTGGATCAGGGTGTCCCTCAGCCAGCAGTCTCTGCCTGATCTCCTCCAGCTCCTCCTTCTCTCGTTTCCTGTCTCTCTCATCCAGCTCAATCTCTTTCTCTCGGTCCCGCAAGCGTTTCTGCAGTGCGCTGCCCCTACAGGCCAAACCCAAAAACAACGCAGACGTAAAAAAAAAAAACACATCTAGGGAAGATACAGAGAGGTGCCAGTTTAGTCCCATCCATCAGTGGAAAGGGACCACCATAGGACCACCGCTGAACAGATATTATTTGAGTGGCGGACCTCTCTCTGCTGGGAGGATATTTTGCTTCGTGGACTGTTCCTCAACCACAGCAGTGACACTGAGGTGTTTAAAAACCTCAGTAGCACTGCTGTACCTGATACACTCATACCAGCGCCACACACACCACCATGTCAGTGTCACAGCTGTGCAGTGATCCTACGGTGGTCCCTTCCCATTGACGGTAGGGGAGGCTGACACACCGTGTAATACACCTCCATGCTCTTTCTACACAAATACTTGCTTTGAAGGAAACATGTTTTTGCCAATAACTGACCTTACATAGATTTGTTTATTATTTTTAAATGAACATAATTTGATCATTTTGATGCTTGGCAAGCCTATTGGGCATAAAGTGAGTCAGCAGTGTTTAGCTGATGCTTTATTCAAGCTTGCCCTTGTCTTATCTACAGCCCATAAACCTGTACAAATCATCCTGACACGGACCAATAGCGCTGGGGAAAATTCTCATTAAACATTTACAATTCTTAATTTGCCAGATGGGTCAATTAAAAAAAAGGAATTATTAATTATTAATCAGACTCGTATCAGGATATGACTAGGAAAATGTACCAATTGTGAATTAGATATATATTAATAGCTATATCTAAAACATACTTGTAGTATTTAGGGTCATCCCGGTCGTCATCATAGTCCTCCAAGAACTCTTTTAGTCGTTTGCCTTCTTTAGTCTGATTGACACAAAAAGAAATTTGTCATTCTCCACAGTTAAAAAAAAAAAGAAAAGAAAAAATTCAGCCTTTATTGTTACATATACAAGTACAGTGAAATTCTTGTCTTCGCTATCCGAGCTTGTTAGTAAGCTGGGGTCAGAGTGCAGGGTCAGCCATGATACAGCGCCCATGGAGCAGAGAAGGTTAAGGGGCCAACAGTGGCAGCTTGGCGATGCCGAGGCTTGAACTCACCCTTCTGATCAGTAGCCCTAACCAGTGAGCCACCACTGCCCTAAACACATCACTGCAAATTACTGACTTGGTTTAAAGTGACGTCATAAGCGTTTTATATCAGCCAAAATCAGTTACTGGAATTTTTTAACTTCTTAAAAATCATTGGCACCAGTGACAGTTTTCAGTCAGGCCCTATTGTTTACTTCACCGAATTTATTTTTTAATAAAGAGTCATTTGGGTGCTTCTTCGAATAATGGTGTGCACAGGCTTATATTTGCTAAAAAATATTGCCAATTATTGGTTGATCACTAGAAAGAAGCAGTAAGGGATCTCCATTACCGTCTCCCGTCGGCGCTCCTCTTCTCTCTCTGCTTCCTTGGTGTAGTCCCTCGCTTTCTTCCTCTCTCTCAGCTCCCAGTTCTTCAGCCGCTGTACAACACATACAAAGTCGGTGTTAACAACCAGGAGCCGACAGGAGCCACCAGGGTGATGCTCAAATGAACAGTGAAAGAACGGAGCCCCAGAACTACGTACTTCCTGATAGGCAGCCTCCTTCTCTCTGAGCTTCCTTTCCAGCTTGCGCCGCTCGTACGCTTCCTCCTCGTCTTCCTCACGATCCCGCTTCTTATCCTTGTCCCGGTCTCGGTCTCGGCTTTGCTCTCTGGAACATGACGATGACTGATTGAAAATAGCTCAACCGTCATCTCAGCAAGTAGCAATATATTAAGAAAAAGTCATGCAGCTATGATCAGTGATTGAGCGGATTAGTTCAGTGGGTCAGTCAAGCCAGAGTGGAATAATGATACATCAGTACATCGTCAGCATCAGCAGAATCACCACTAATCACCACAATCAACACTAATCTCGTCCTCTTTGAAAATGGGAAGTCATCATACTGAGAATTTATCATCCAGTTCCACCGTTAATATGAAAATATAACCAATACAACCTTACATCCTTTTAATTGACTATTAGCATCCCTGAGTGATGGCGTGTCGTACTCACCTGGACCTGCTGCGAGGCTCACTGTGGTCTCTGCTCCTGTCCCACTCCCTCTCTCTCTCCCGTTCTCTTTCTCGGTCTCGCTCGCGCTCCCTGTCCCTCTCGCGCTCCCTCTCTCGCTCTCTCTCCCTCTCCCTCTCCCGGTCCTTCTCCCTTTCGCGTTCTCTCCTCTCACGCTCCCTCTCTCGTTCCTTGTCCCTCTCCCTGCGCTCGCGTTCCAGCTCCTGCCGCTCCTTCTCGCGCTTTCCTTTCTCCTCCTCGAGTTTCTGCAGAAAGGGACAGAGAGAGAGCCTCAGCATCCAAACAGTTAACAGATGGACTGCACAGTAGAATTCTAGTCTAGACTGTAGGGAGGAAGTGGTTTACAGTTCCTGTGCTCTATTAGGGCTATAAAAACTGACCAAAACTGATCACCATAATGTCAGCAAGTGATTTATTTTATTTATACAGAGTTCAGAGGATTTCCTCCTTTACATAACTTACCATAAGTACCAAAATTAAAAAGTAAGAAATTGCTCTAAAGTTTTTGTTTCCCCACTGCAGAGAGTAACCACAGGTTCTCACAGTTATAAACAGAAATGTACTCATGCAGCTTCTCCCCCCCCCATTTACATCTCGACATCTACATTAGACATGTAGAAACCACTTTTTCAGCCCTACTTCCCACATTTCAAACAACAAGGAGCACAATCTGGTTAAAGGACGCTGTAAAAAGGTTTCCATCTCACAATATCAGCAAGAGAAAGACTTCAATCCTTGTGAAACTAGTTGTTTTGGACTTACAGGTGTTGAGCTATGGATTCAGAGCTTCGCTGCCCCTACAAGCCTTTATGTTAGGCCTGGGAGGAAAAGCAGGTCAAAGGATTTGCAGGAGAAATTCAAATCAGAAAACGTTTCGGTTTCTTTTTACATGACGACACATGACATACAACTTCCAAAACATTTTGTGAAAATGTGGTGACAGCAGTATTGCATAAACGGTACTCTGTTGAACTCTGCGTTTGGATAGAAAGGGCAACAAATGAATTTGTAGAGGCTGGCTTACCCCATCTGCAGATTTCCTGGGTCCGCCGAGGGCTGAACTCGGTAAGTATGAAAAGAAACTTCAGCCAGCAAAACACCCACGGTTTTTAGAACACAACTGTACGCACATGCTGTCCATCTGAATGTGAGGACTCGTTATGGGTTCATATATTAAGACATGTCCTTTTGGCCAGAACATAGCTGTTACGTTTTGTTTGGTTTTGTTTCAACTTCAGCTTTAAACCAGGATGAATCCAGAAAACCGTGGGTGTGATGCACGAGGGGGAGAGCGAAAGAAAATAACACAGGGAGAGTGAGCAAGAGAAGGAGTAAGAGGGAACGCGAGTGATGCCGGAGACAGAGGTAAAAAGGAAAACAAGTGGGTTTTTAAATTGATAAGCCGAGCTAGGTTAAATGGTGGAATGTATTGGCCCTCACAACCTTTAAGAAATGGCTGAAGACTCAGCTCTTTCGAGTAGACCCGAGCACTGATGCAGAAACACCCTCGGCTCTCTCCCTCCCTTGTGTGTGCGTGTGTGTGCAGTCGTCTTCTCTTTTACCATGCATTTACCTTCTGAGGTGATCGATGACCTGGGTTTCCTTCAGGTACTCATACTACTCTTATTATTAGTGAGTATTACTATTATCATCCATCAAGGTTACTTGTGCTTTTAAATGCTTGCTACACACAGTAGTCAGACCTCCTGAGTACTTACTCACGCCAACCTTTGTGTCTAGTTGTGGTTCTCTCAGTTCGTCCTACAACTCTCTCACAAGTGCTGCAGAACTGAGTTTCACCAACTGACCAAAAATAAGCGCATCACTGGATCGGCATGGGCTACTTTAACAGCTGGATGTTTGGTCGATTTTGCCTCGCTTGCAAATTGCTTTGGATAAAAGCGTCTTAATAACGTAAAAAAGGCAATGATCTTAAACATTTTACTGTTTTCTGTGTCTAGAACTTTGCAAACGATACAATGCCAACAGACAAGTGAAAATGGATATGCAAGTGCATGCTTTCAGCTACCACATAGAGGAAAAGCAAGGTATAACATTACATAACATTTACAGGCACTGCAACCTATAAATCCTGTGCGAATCGATGTCGTTCGTTTTCCGTGTTGTTGTTTACCGGTGCGTTAGCGAAGCGTATATAGAGGCCTAGCCTAAACCGCTAGTTATGCTTGTAGTAATTTTTCACATAGTGCAGTATCTGAAGCATCTAAAACTGCGGTTAAATTCTTGACCGACTCTACATTAGAGCCATCCCAATATAAGAAAATGACACACCTGCCAGCCAATCAGAAACGAGTATTTTCTGCTGCCATGGTACACGTTTCTTTTAAGATGACTAGGTGACTTGATTAAATGTGCAGGGCCATACAGCTTAAATAACACCAACACGATTGTGCTACATAAAACTTTCAGTGCTTGTTATTATATAAATGGTATTTAAACGCAAACCTGTGATTATTTAAAAAAAAATGAAATGAATAAATAAATGAATAAATTGTAAAAACCTAAAATACAAAAAGGGGAGGAGAAACAAAGTTGACAAAAAAAGATGCACATAAGCAAACGAGAAAGGAAGATGGAGTGTTCACACAGCTTGCTCATACCTTCAAAATCTTCAGAGAATCCCCGTGCTGTGGAAGGGCGCCCCCTACTGTCACATTTTCTGTGACACAACTGTGCCACGATTCAGTGGTTATTCAGTCAGCTGTAATCATTTATAGCATAATATCATCTTAAATGGGGGGACCTACACAGGTTCACTGGCCTCTTGGGGGATTGAGGTGACACGTTCAGGTACACTTTTTTTGTTTAATAAATACATCAGGGGAACTAACTACTGTAATTTGTACCTACAGGGAAAACCTCAAATCTATCGGACGTAAAAGAGGGGAGGGAAAAAAAATCCCATATCCGAATTTGTTGTTAAATTTCACCCCCGCAAGTGACAGCACAGTTGCTCCTGTGCGAGCCCTCCAGAAGGGGGCGCCCAGTATATGTAGAAAAAAATGGAAAGCTCATACTTACATCCTATCCTTGCAACTTTTTCCAAAGCTGTGAGATTCATCTTGCTTTAGTCACCATATGATCTCTATCATAATGGTGGGGTTTAATGAATAGATTAGCTTGGAGGGAAGTTTACATTATGTGCATGCATTTTTATGTCTGACTAAAGTTTGAGGAGCTTCTTAAGAGCTTCTGGAGCTTAAGATGGAGACCCCTGTCTGTCTCTCTCTCTCTCTCTCTCTCTCTCTCTCGGCATTTACGCAAGACACTAATCCAGGAAAGACAGGGATGGTCTCCAAGACCAAAATTAAACCTAGGCTCGGACTAAAACACAGTTCTGAGTGAATAAATCTTACACCGAAAGGGTTTCAGACCCTGAGTCTAAGAAACTCGATTTCATGGTCACAGAACTGAACTCCTCTGTGATGATGAGGTTCAGCCACTCTAACAAAGCAATCTGTGGCCTGCTCAGTAAAGCCAATTTAATATTAAGGCTCCAATAGGCTCAGAATATCTATTCTAGTCATGTTCTGCTGGTTGATCTATCTGAACTACAGGTGTACAGGTTTTTGTTGCACTACCTGGGACGTGAAAGAAGGTTGTGAATGTGTTACCTTGTGGGTGTCGCGGAATTTGTTGATCTCCCTGGAGATCAAATCTCTTTTGTCCTCTTCCATTTCTATGGCGTTGATGTCCTCCTAAACAAGCGCAAACAGAACATGTAACACACTGTCACACCTCTATCATTAAATCACACCATCCAGAAACATTAATGCTAGCTGAGGATTTGCAACTGATTAAGCCTAGTCCTAGTCTGAAAGGGACTGTAATTGTATGCTGCACTAAGCCTAGTCTGAAAGGGACTGTAAATGTATGCTGCACTAAGCCTAGTCTGGAAGGGACTGTAATTTTATGCGACACTAAGCCTAGTCTGAAAGGGACTGTAATTTTATGCTACACTAAACCTAGTCCTAGTCTGAAAGGGACTGTAATTTTATGCTACACTAAACCTAGTCCTAGTCTGAAAGGGACTGTAATTTTATGCTA
>JAOUQW010000009.1:17336398-17348137 GCA_028565825.1 Olivaichthys viedmensis | reverse complement strand
CAATAAATAATAAAAAGGGATAAATAAATATAAAGATCAACAACTTCAGGAATAAATAAACACAAACATAAATAGACAATATATATAAAAAAAATAAATATACAATATAAATGAAATACAGAAATAAACAGGGCAATACATAAATGCAGAAAAAAAACTAAAGACATGCATATAACCCAGAGAAATAATACATACATAATTTTGTGATTTTTTTTTTATTTATTTTTTTTTTTTTATTATTATTATTTATTATGGTATTTATTGAGTCATGCACATATTATTATTTTTTGGATCTATTTTCCACGTTGCCGGATCTCGTCCTCCACACACATGCAAGCCTTTCGTTTTTCGCCTGGCGGGAATGGCGCTAACGTCCATTATTCCGGAAGCACTTGCTCGCGCCGTGCGTTTTTGACAGGCATGTGACGTCACCGTCTGGGCGGGTTTTCCGTGGAAAGTGCTAGAAAGAGACGAAGCACATCCCTCCCCCTCCGGATCAGGGATGTCCTTCCGATCCAAAATAGTTCTGCAGTTAACGGTTCCTTTTGTCCGTTTATCCCAAGAATGCATGCTATAATCCGCATATAAATTACAATATTACAATAATAATAATAATAATATAACCGAAAATAAATAAATAAACAAAACAATGAATCATTTTTATAATTTCAATTCAATTGTACGCGTCCGGCGCTTTTAACAACGGACGTTGGTCACGAAGCAGCTTGACAGAAACCCGGATGTAGATATAGATCCTTAACGAGCGAGCCACAGGCGACATAATCATCTTGACTTATTTGTGATTTATTATTATTTTTGTGTACCTTGGTGAACACTTGGTCATCCCCCCAAATACAGAGTATAATTATTCAGTAAAACTACAGGCCTTTCAGTTTAGCATGACGAATGACTGCTACCCGCGGAGGAACACACACATACTAGCGCAGTGGAAAAAAGTACGTTAGAATACTACGGGTCGCTATAGTTACCGCAGGTAGCGCATTCATTCGACATGCCATTAGTAAGGCGTTTCGGACAAAGCCTGTGCTGCGGGCCCGCGGAGTGATACCGCGCCCATGCGTATATAACCTATACACTCGCGAGCACTCGTCCCGTCCTTCCTATTACTCTCCGCTGCAGCAGTGCGGAGGAGCGCGGATAGTGCTTGGTGCCGTCTTATTCACGACAAGTCAACGAAACGAGTCAAGGTAGGCGGCCTAGTGTCGTGATCACGATGTCCGGGAGGTTTAATTCAGCCGGGTGTTGTGATAAATAAATAAATAATCAAAATAAATAAAATACTGATTATACTCGATTGACACGAAGCGGCGCTAAGCGCAGCTCCGCGTTCGTCGTAACTTTTTCTACGTCTTGTCGAGTGTTTTACGAACGTTTTTAAAAACCTTTATTAGTCGGTTGGCTTAATAACGTCCGACGGTTGGCGGCGTGAGTACCGTCAGATAGCTTCCCATTAGCAGGTGCGCGTGTAAATGCTAGCTAGCTAGCTCATATATATATATATAGAGAGAGAGAGAGGACTGTTGCTATGTAACGCGTATCGAAAAAAAAAAAATTTTTTTTTTTTTTTTTGCTCTTATAGTCGATGTTCTCTATATCGTAATACAGCTGAAAATAACTTTCTTTTTGTTATTTTGTTATCTACTTGAATAACTAATTTACTCGTTTATTCGCCTCTAACGTCGGCAGAAACGATGCGTAACGTTAGCATGTTTTTTTTTTGTTGCGCTAGGTAGCTTTTGTTTTAACCGACCGCGTCCCAAATAACACGCTACGCCCTACACAAGTGCACTAGACGGCGAGTGAAAATAACGGCCGTGCTCTTCTACGCAGTGCGCTGTGCGCCCAACAGGTCGCCATTTGGGATGCAGCCACTTAACCGCATTGCTGTGTGCGCGGTAATTCGGCTAGTGCTGTCTCATGGTCTGTAAGACTCGGCAATGTAACGCTACAGGAACATATAAATACACTAGTGTCGGTAAAGATGGCGGTCTTTTTATTTATTATTATTATTTTATTTGTTTGAATCTCCAGTAGCCAGTTTAGTTTGACTGATTCTTCCCTATTGTGCGTAATCTGAAGCGCGATAATTTCTTTATTTATATATATATATATATATATATATATAGGCGTTAAGGTTGTGTTTATACGCTGTCCAGTAGCTGTATAGGGTTTCCAGGCTGAGCATTAATGTTAGCGCATTGCTCTCCGTCGCATCCAGCGCTAGCTCGTGCGCGTTCATGAAGCACGTGGTTGCGCCCTTTGTGCAGCCGGAAGTTCAGCCATGTTAAACTGTACAGGCGGAAGAGCGCGCGAGCTGCTCCATCTGCTTGGGTTGTTAGTTTAATTTAACCTTGAACTTTTTTTATTTTATTTGTGCGTGTGTGCATCAGTACTATAAATGTAATTTGACGGACAAGGATAGAATTTTAGACGTAGTGTGCTGAAGGAAAAACTGAAAATAGCTTATTTTGTTTTTTTTGCAGTCTGTTTCTTCTCTCAAATTTCAAATCTGGCCTTATTGGCTTGGCAGTAGGGTGGGGACGGGACCACACATGGTTGCTCGTTGAAAGAAGTACTTGCCAAGTGATATATATATATAAAAAGCATGAAATCAGATCAGACCAGAAACGAACTAGATGAGGAAATTAGTTTTGTTGCATCATTTTCTGATGAATCTTTCTCTCAGATGCCTGAAGAAATGCGCCAGGAGGAGGAGCCTGAGACCTTTGCCTTCCAGGCAGAGATTGCTCAGCTGATGTCCCTCATCATTAACACTTTTTACTCCAACAAGGAGATCTTCCTTAGGGAGCTGATTTCCAACGCCTCTGATGTAAGTGCTGTTCTCAGGGTTATAATAAAGGGAGGAGTGGGTTAGTGTTGTCAAATAAGTGAGAATTTTTCTTTGTGTCTACAGAGGAGCCAAATACTGATCCTCATTTGTATAGGGGTGGGCAAATGCAGTACAATAGGGGTGTTGTGAGAATGCGTTGCAGTACAGTATTACGGATAACGCCAGTAGTGACCAACTGCAGGTTACTAAAAACCCATCTTGACCAATTGCCCACTGTGTGTAAATAGCAAGATTAAACCAAATAAAAACTATTTTAAATAAGTTTTATTTCTCCTGTTTTGTGACCAGTAAAAATGAAATGTTAGTCTTTCCTGCAGGCCTTACGCTGTCACATGGCACTACTATTTTTGCCTTGTATCTGTTTAGCATTTTTTAGCAAACCATAGAAAACTAAATATCTTGCACGTTGAGTTGTGAAACCACCTTCAAGCGTAATATTTTTTACCCAAAAATCCTACATTCATACATTTTTTTTATTTTAGTATGAAGCTTAAAGGTCTGTTCTGATTTGGGTGCTGGTCTCTTTCTGACTCGTAGGCCCTTGACAAAATCAGATATGAAAGTCTGACTGATCCATCAAAACTGGACAGTGGGAAGGACCTCAAGATCGACATCATCCCCAACCTGCACGAACGCACACTGACCATCATCGACACTGGAATTGGCATGACCAAGGCTGACCTCATAAACAACTTGGGAACCATCGCAAAGTCGGGGACCAAGGCCTTCATGGAGGCTCTTCAGGTAGAGTGCTGTGAAACATGACCTGCAGCTCTCATTGCCCTAAGGTGGTAACGTACTAGTAGAGCAAAACGGTTGGAAATGAAAATGCAGTCAAATGAGGTACAATGGGCCCCCAAGTATCAAGCGGTTATGTTAACTTCCACTTCATTCTACAAAGTGCAAAACCAGGAACTATTTGCCAGATGAAGAGTACTTAGATTTGACTTGGCAAGTTAGTTCAACATAATTACACAATACAGCTCAAATCGTATCCTACTGCACAGGGACACTGTCTCTGTATTTTGTTAAACTGTATTATTTTGTCTAGTCATGTTATGACTACTAGAACACAGCAGTAAGCAATAAGGATATTGCAAGTAAGCATAATTTGCACCAGGGTTTGAACAAGCTGCTTGAACTATTTAAATGAATTGGACACATTTAAAATGTAATGGGACCCAATGCTGTAACCTGACAGTATCTATTGCGTAGTTCTTAAACAAAACATTGGTACTCGAAAGACCTGCTGTTTCTTTAAAGCGTCTGTATGAACGCTGTAGCAAACGCAACTCCACTACATTGTCAGTTTGATAAGCCTTTTGACTGGGTTTATTTTTAAAATGTATTCATTTTTATTCTTCCGCTCCTCCCAGGCTGGTGCAGATATCTCCATGATTGGGCAGTTTGGCGTAGGCTTCTACTCCGCTTATCTGGTGGCTGAGAAAGTGGTGGTCATCACTAAACACAACGATGATGAGCAGTACGCCTGGGAGTCCTCAGCTGGTGGCTCCTTCACAGTCAAGGTTGACCATGGTACGTTGGTTCTAGTGCCTTTTTTAAAAGACAATTGTTGGCTCGTGTGGAGGTTTCTCTTCTTTTTTTTTTCCCCCTCCATGCAAATGGAGTTCAACATAAATGCCTAAATATTGCAGATTAATGTTCCTAGCTAGAATGAGGTGGTGTATTTGCACAAGTAATGGCAACGTTATACTAATGGTGTACTATCTGTATACTGTATGAAATTGCAAGCCACCTTTAGTAACCATGTGTTAACATGGGAGGTATGTGGTTTAGATCTGGTGCTCGTGTCATCGTGTTCCTCTTCAGAATATTAAACAGAACAGTAGTACAATATATCGTACATGGTGAAAGATTTCGTATGGTTGTTTTACCATACAGTAAATGTTTTATCTATAAATAAATACATCTTTTGAAGACTCTTTTCCTTATAAAAGGCCATATAAGTCTTTTAGCATATCAAATACAGTAGCTGGAATAATTGTCCATGATGCTTAAAATAAAATGCTGAGTTTCCAATATAGTGGAAAACCAGTGTGTCACAGGTTTTTAAAGAAAAGTGTATCGAGTTGTAGTTGGTTGCATCTACTGATATTTTAAAGTGCACCTGATAATATAGTGCATGTCGAATACTGCTGTATTGTATAACTATCAGCACATGCCTAAAATAATCAATCGTTTTGCTGACTCTTTAGAAGTTTGCTTAAGAAAGTTGCACAAGTTACTAATGATGGTGAATGTTTGCAGGCGAGCCCATGGGCCGTGGAACCAAAGTCGTCCTTCATCTGAAGGAGGATCAGACCGAGTACGTTGAGGAGAAGCGGGTGAAGGAGGTGGTCAAGAAGCACTCTCAGTTCATCGGCTACCCAATCACCCTCTTTGTAAGTGGTTTTAACGTTTATGTGCAGCCTAGATTGTTCTAGTTTGAGTCAGTATGAGGTTACTGCATTGATGGTGTTGAGTGATGAGTTTGAGTTTACTCAGGAAGCAGAAGTTGCTCAAATGATGGCTTTGCATCTAGGAATACACTTTGTTGTCCCACAATTCTCAACCACTCTGAAACATGCCTGTAGGTGGAGAAGGAGCGCGATAAGGAGATCAGTGACGATGAGGCTGAGGAGGAAAAGGAAGAGAAGGAAGAGAAAGAAGAGAAGGAGGAGGAAGAGGGAGAAGACAAGCCCAAGATTGAGGATGTAGGCTCGGACGATGACGAGGACTCCTCCAAGGATAAGGACAAGAAGAAAAAGAAGAAAATCAAGGAGAAGTACATTGACCAGGAGGAGCTGAACAAGACCAAGCCCATCTGGACCAGGAACCCTGATGACATCACCAATGAGGAGTATGGCGAGTTCTACAAGAGCCTGACCAACGATTGGGAGGACCACCTTGCGATTAAGGTACAAACCCTTAGTGAAGGGTTTATAAAAATCAGCACCTCCGTTTAATGGGCATGAACGAGTCTCATGGGCAGCACTAATTGGACATAACCTGGAAGCAGTGTGTTGCATCGTTTTGTCCTAGCTTTATAGTTGCGGGCTAAATCCCAAATAGTTCTCCGTTCTGCTTATAAAAACGTTGCTGAAATTCCCAGAAGCTCTTCGACTTGACAAAGACACTCACCAACACTTTACAAATATTCTGTTGGAACAGGTTTGAGATTTGGCACGAGTAAACTTAATTGGGATGTTTTTGACAATTAAGTTAAAATGGCAGACCTTTTCAAAAGCAGTTGTCTGAACTACAAAAAAAAAAATGGTGCCCCTATTGACCTCAGGCTTTCCTGTGGCGCGTGGTTTGACTGACTTTGCTATTTTATGTATTGTGTAATTAATTTTAAAGCAATCGGTCATTTGTAGTAATTGTATGATCTAAGTGAAGCCTGATATGTACAACGTTGTGATATTTCCTGTGTCTGTGCCATAGCACTTCTCTGTCGAGGGACAGCTGGAGTTCCGAGCCCTGCTCTTCGTCCCCCGCCGCGCGCCCTTCGACCTTTTCGAGAACAAGAAGAAGAAGAATAACATCAAGCTGTACGTGAGGAGGGTTTTCATCATGGACAGCTGTGAGGAGCTCATCCCAGAGTACCTGAGTAAGAACACCAATCCTCAACACTTCAAACTATTACTGAATTTTATTTATTTTAAGTGGAACATCATTGGAGTGCGACATCATGGATTTTAAGACGTTGTATGCTATAAAGAAGAGATGGCCCATGTGCAGAATAATGTACAGTGCCTTGTTGTTGTTTGGGGGTTTTTTTCCCCCCCTTGAATAAAATGATGACATGAATAGCACTGTATGCCACTTGTCATAGTCTAGAAAATTATTTTGGTCTCTTATATAAATTTGTGCTTACTGGAAGTCTTACTGGCCATCTTGTTTAGCATGAAACAAATTTGGTCAAGCCTGAAACTTGGGTCAGTTCTGTGTGTTGCTATTGGTTGGGTAATGAGTCTTACTAATTTTATTTTTTTGGTTTCTTTTACCTCAGACTTCATCCGTGGTGTGGTGGACTCTGAGGATCTTCCCCTGAACATCTCCAGAGAGATGCTGCAGCAGAGCAAAATCCTGAAGGTGATCCGCAAGAACATTGTGAAGAAGTGCCTGGAGCTGTTTGCTGAGCTGACCGAGGACAAGGAAAACTTCAAGAAGTTCTACGAAGGCTTTTCCAAGAACATCAAGGTAAGACTGGGGCCCTATAAATGATGAGTTAATAAAAAGGTGCACCATTTGTGTACTTTGGGCTGTTGTCTACACATTGACTACCTTTTTTTCTTGACTTTCTTGCTCTACTAGTAGCTTACCATGGATTTAAGGTTTGCTTCATTTGTGGCTCCTGTAGATTAGTTTAGTACGTCACATTTTTTGTGTAGTATCAAGGATGAAATTGAGCCAGTAGTGGTTCTTTTAGTTGTGATTTGAAACGCTTTTATTGCGCTACAGAGCATTGGATGTTCTTGGGCTTTAATATTGTAGTGGTCTTCACTTGATTGCCCGTCCTTGCTGTTCCCCTGTATAGCCCAGTGTCACAGCCTCCCAACCTCATTAGTGCAGAAATGCTTTTCAAAATCTTATGTTCTCTGGTTGATTAAGTACCTTTTATCTGTTTGTAGTGTCCCTTTTTTTTAAATTACTTATTTATGTGCCATTACTGTAAATAATATCCCATTAGAAATTTAAAAGTGCTGGTCCAAAGTAAATTATATTTGATAAAAGGAGATAACTGTGCTGGTTTTTTGTAGCTGGGCATCCATGAGGACTCTCAGAACCGTAAGAAGCTTTCAGAGCTGCTGCGCTATCACAGCTCCCAGTCAGGAGACGAGATGACCTCACTCTCCGAGTACCTCAGCCGCATGAAGGACAACCAGAAATCCATCTACTACATCACTGGTGAGGCTTGCGGCACACGTCCCTCCCTTAGTTACCACTTCATAATTTCAACAGGAAGGCACCCTGGTTAGTAATGGGGTGTGAAGGGTGCTGATGAACTGTTCTTTCCCAGGTGAGAGCAAGGACCAGGTGGCCAACTCTGCCTTTGTGGAGCGTGTCCGTAAGCGCGGCTTTGAGGTTCTCTACATGGTTGAGCCCATTGACGAGTACTGCGTGCAGCAGCTGAAGGAATTCGAGGGCAAGACTCTCGTCTCGGTCACCAAGGAGGGGCTGGAGCTGCCTGAGGATGAGGATGAGAAGAAAAAGATGGAGGAGGACAAAGCCAAGTTTGAGAGCCTCTGCAAGCTAATGAAGGAGATTCTGGATAAAAAGGTTGAAAAGGTAAACGAGATGTCTCGGGCCTCAAATTGAGTGCGTTGCATCGTCACTATAAAGGCTGTAGGACTTGACTTTCTTTCCCTTCTGTAACATTTAACAAACAGGTTTCCTAGTTCACCAAGTCGAGCTATTGCTGGTGAGTCTACAAGTACTGTAGTGAGGCTTGGTGTGGTTTGACCAAAGCCAAGAATGGAAAGTGGTTTGTATGGTCAAGCGTTCTAGAGCGGCTTGATTGCATGGAAGACGTTGTGTGTTTGTCTAAAGGTTTTCAGTTGTCTAGGTCATTTTTGGGACGTGTCCAGTAATGAGTCAAGTCTTAAATCTTTAATCAGTCAATGCAAGCTCTTTATCTTGAAGACTTTCCACCACTTCTCTGAGGAGCTGAAATTCCCAGAAGCTCTTCGACTTGACAAAGACACTCACCAACACTTTACAAATATTCTGTTGGAACAGGTTTGAGATTTGGCACGAGTAAACTTAATTGGGATGTTTTTGACAATTAAGTTAAAATGGCAGACCTTTTCAAAAGCAGTTGTCTGAACTACAAAAAAAAAAATGGTGCCCCTATTGACCTCTGCCATACATTTTAATGTGTTTTGCATACAAATACTTTATGGTCCTTATAGGCACCCTTATTGCTAATCTTTTTATTTTATTTAAGAAGTTCTAAACTAGTGATCAAGTTATAATTCTGTATTTCAGTCAAAACCCATCAACATGTGTACTCTTAAGGAAACACAAACCAGTCCGAATACAAAAATCAACATTTAACTAAAGGCAGAAAAGTGCAGCGAGCGTGAGCATGCATATCAATAATGGGATTTTTAGACTACTAGGCATTGTGTGGTTTGTGCCCACTAATGTAACATTTAGTTGTTGTTTTTTTGAGTGGCTGCTAACCAGCTTGATCTAACTGCAACAGTGGCATGGTGACTTTCCGATCAGTCCAACACCCTTCGTTTGCTGTGCATGCTAATCTCCATTTCTCCACAGGTTACTGTGTCTAACAGACTGGTTTCCTCACCTTGCTGCATCGTGACCAGCACATACGGCTGGACCGCCAACATGGAGCGCATCATGAAGGCCCAGGCCCTGAGGGACAACTCCACCATGGGCTACATGATGGCAAAGAAGCACCTGGAGATCAATCCTGACCACCCCATCATGGAGATGCTGAGGCAAAAGGCCGATGCTGATAAGAACGACAAGGCCGTGAAGGATTTGGTGATCCTGCTGTTCGAGACTGCGCTGCTGTCCTCTGGCTTCTCTCTGGATGACCCTCAGACGCACTCCAACCGCATCTACAGGATGATCAAACTGGGACTTGGTAAGATTTATTGCACAGCCTAATTGGTTCTAGGTTTTTATTTATTTATTTATTTTAACCCTCCCTCAACTACTGTTTTCCAGGGTGCAAAATGTACCCTACTAGATTCTCATATAAATTACTATTAATACTAATCTCTGTACTGCCTTTAGACTGGACTGTACGGTCATGAATTTTATAAAGTTAAAAAATTGCACTCTTCTGCAGGTATCGACGATGACGATGTACCCTCAGAGGAGCCGAGCTCAGTTCCCGTTCCAGAGGAAATCCCACCACTGGAGGGAGATGATGACGCCTCCCGCATGGAGGAAGTTGATTAAACCCCTATGCCATCTATTACCCCCTTCATCCCCACTTTTTCCAATGCCATTCCTTTTGCCCTGTATTAGGGCAACCTGGTCAAAACCCATTATTTTTCTTTTTGTTGTACAAATTATAATTGGATGGTTCGTCCAGCTGTAATTCGAGTACCTTGTTGCACTGAGCTTCCTAGAGTGAGGGACTAAGGGACGTGCAGATGGGGTAATAACATTCCATCAGGGTTCCACTCTCGTGGGAGGGGTGGGAAGGTCGACTCTGCTGCTCACCACATTAAGGGGCAGACTGCAAAATGTTTTGCCTGAGTCTAGGCTTGTGTCTGTTCAGTGTTGTGTTTTTTTGCAGAAATTAAAAGATGTGACACAATGACTTGATGCTCTTGTTTTGTGTACATGTATCGAGGAATCTAAAGCTAGATGGTGGAGTAATAAGAGGGAGACGTGTTGGTCAGTTTTTCCTCCCCCAGAAAGTATAAATATCCCAGATGTCTGCTATAATCCTGTTTCAGTGCCACCTGGCCTGTGATGTTTTAACTCGAAGTAAAAGCTTCATTAATAGTTTCGCTGTAGCTAGCTTAAAGTTGGAATTTACACCTAAACATTGATTTTTAAAAGGGAATAACTTAAAATAAATAAATCTGTCAAAGATTATTTGAACTTATGTTCAGTCTCAAGTGGGTCCTAAGCCACATGTTGGTTATAAAACTAGCGCTTGATGTATGTTTTGTAAATGGTAGAGTGATCACAGCTAAATATCACTGAAGAGAGTGACTTAACCGTCTGCAGCTGACAGAAACACTACAGCCATGACCCACACTATGAGCTCTGTAATCTTCATAACGTGTCTGAAGGTGCGGCCCACCTGCACTATTGGCCTGTAGTGACATATGAAGTCTTACCTATTACTGTTTCCCGTTTCACGGCCAGCCTACTGTTCTGAAACCCCATGAGCACTCCAGGCTTTCAGAAGCACTCATGACCAAGCCTAAACCAGCCCTTTAACTTCCCTGGGAGTGTCAGATGATTAAACCCTGATCTTCAGCAGTGGGGTTGCACAGCTCTGCTGTACCTGAAACCCCTGCAACCAGTTCAGAGTTCTTGATCCAGTAGTTCAGAGTTCTTGATCCAGTGGTTCAGATGTGTGAAGTGAGGTGAGGGCAGCAATTGGACGTGGGGATTAAGACTCGTTGTTCTAACACAAGTTTGAGGCATGGGAGATGATGGTCTCCTGCTGTCACACTGGATGAAACTGCTCATGAGGTGACACCCAGTGGACCAGTGAGGCAGGCTGGGTCCTGGGGAAGTGTGTAGTTCAGGGTTCACCTGCTCTCAGATGACCACTGGTGACACTAGAGAGCAGTGGTTCCCGGTCCTGGAGTACCCGTGCCTGCGTTGTAGCTGTCCATGCTTCAACACTCCTGATCCTGTGTTCCTGATCCGACTCATGAGGCGGTTCTGAGTCAACATGGGCGTGTTCAAGCAGGACACGGGATGGGAACCACTGCTGGAGAGAATGAGCGGATGAGCTGCATCGGGTTTGGTCGAGCAGAAAAAAGAGCAGTTGCTTTAGAGGTCCACTGGGTGGCGCTGCTCACTCAGACAGGCGCTGCTCGTGCTGTGGGCAGGTAGAACCGAGATATTGCTTCATATTGTCTAAAACGGGAATTACAGCCGCCTTCAATATGCCACTATAAAATGCTTTCCGTTTTGTGTGACCAAAAGCATGTTGTGCAACGCAGAGTAAAGAATAAATAAATAAACATACTGAAAATATCACTCTGACAACACGTCAGAATCAGAATCAGAATCAGAATTAGAATTAGAATCAGAATCAGAATTAGAATTAGAATCAGAATTAGAATCAGAATCAGAATCAGAATTAGAATTAGAATCAGAATCAGAATTAGAATTAGAATCAGAATTAGAATCAGAAT
>JAOUQW010000009.1:17315008-17336298 GCA_028565825.1 Olivaichthys viedmensis | reverse complement strand
TTTATGAGATAAGAAGAGCTGTACAGATTGTGCAAACAATTGTCAAAGAGTGTGATGTGTGATGTGATGTGATGTGTCAGAGCTTATGCGTTAATGTAACGTGTTGACAGATGTGGAGGCTTACGTTACGTGGTGGCTTAAGACAAAAATCTGTATGAAAGACAGGCTCCAATAACATGAGTGAAAAGGGTGTCGTTTCAAAATGCAAAAGCACTTTTGCATTACATTGCATGCAAACTGAAGGGGGAAAAAAAACAAATGCCCCAGGAGGAGGCCGTGATTAAACCATGATGAGAACCTGTCACATAAATGTAAGTGGTTTGTTGCACTTGTTTTGTGCAGAGAAATGTAGTTCAAGTGAATGACCTTAAATCAGACGTGGAAAAAAAAAAAGAAGAAGAAGAAAATCCATAATGGCAGTGGCCTACTTTTGCTATATGTTATCAGGTATGAGATCTGTTATCCTGCTTGCAAACTGCTGCACTCATTCGTTTAACCTTTTGTGCTCCAAATCTTGCATTCAGAAATGTTGCATCATGATACCTAGGCTTCTTCTAAATCACATGTTTTAGAGAAGAGAGGAGGTGCCATGGAGGGGGTGGTGGAGGAGGAGGCCTCTGCTCGCATGCTCATCTCACATCCTCAGGTGCAGGAATGAGTCGCTCAAAGCCACTAAAGAGGATTTCAGAGCCTATTATCGTTCGCTGTGAATCACAGAAACCATGCAGTTTGACTTGGACTCGAGCTCAAACTGCGCTAACTGATCTGAGGATGATTCACAAATAACCGTTCAAGGAAAAAGTGGCTCTTCTGCCGTTTGCCTGGATAGTGAAACCCCAGCTGTGCTCTGCACTGACATCTGAGACACAGCTATGGGCCTGTAGCAGCACTGACTAGCCGGGTTTAGTCCTGTTCACGTTCACAGTTCGGCCAATAATTAAACGTCTAAAATCTTTCCTCTTACCCCAATGTATTCAATCAGCCGAGTTTAGTTTTGCACTGGAGCTACAAGGCTAATGTAGCTAAATAAAAAGAAGGGAAGTGTATAGCTAACAGTTTAATATTATGTATACTGCATGCCTAAATCATCACACACTCAGTTTAAAAGGCATCATTTGGCTCAGTACTACCATTTGTACTTAAACAGTTTCATAAAAACAGAATCTGCATTAAAAATGTAAGTGTCGCATCAATGTATCCAAATCAACTCTAACATACAATTCCACCTTCATCCTCCCTGAGTCTGAGGCTGGCATGGAGTGATAAACTACGTGCTGAGGAAGGATTTGGGCTTCGAGATGGACGCTACTAGTGTTTTTAGCTCTGCAGTGTCCTTTTGTCCATTTTTATAGATAACAGTGTCATACAGTGTTGGAAACCACAAGTATGTTTGAGATACTGAACAACTCAACAAAACTGAGGCAAATGGGTGATGATTTGGACATTCCTTGACTTAAACTTAATGCCTCATAGCTCCAGTGCAAAACTAAAGAAGCAACACCGATCATGTCTTGGCTAGTCGACATCATTTGAGATAAGAGGAACATTTTGTACATTTGATTTCGGCCAAACTATTTTAAAGCCACCGAGAATTCACCTCATTCTGATAGAAAAGGGAGCGATGTGTTGCACCGTGCTCCTGGAGGCTCAATATTTTGCCGCACTGTGCACATGCATATGGATGGGATGACAGTAAAAATCTACTTGATGGATATTAACCAAGTTGAATATTTAAAAAAAGGACATTAACATATTTGCGATCCATTAACCAAAAGGAAAAACATGCCAGCAATCACCATTGCTTTGTAAAAGTTGATGAAGTTAGGCAATGTAAGACAACACTGGTATTCAAAGAAGAGCAATTTGTCCCAGCTAACAAAGAATGTTATCAGGACGTCCAATATTATCTTTGACAGGTTCTACAAATGTAAGATTTACAAAAATAATGTTCCTGCAATGTTCTGAAAACGTGATGTAATCATGGTTTGCTGGGGGGGGATCACTAAAGAGGTGCGGGCAAAAGGGCAGTAGGACTCAGCAGCACTGTGCAGCCAGGTTTAGCCCTACCTTATGTCCAAAATCACACACCATTCACTATATAGAGCACTATTTTGGGAGTCTTGCCCTTTTGAAGTCATATCTAAAAGCATAGTGGATAATATCCAGTGCACTAAAATAGATTAGGGCCTGAACGACAAACCCTAACTAGTACATAATATCCATAAAACACTTTGGCGTTTGTAGGGAATAGGGCACCAATTTGGACACAGGGCCATTTTTGGGTTTAGTCTTGTGACCTGTGTCCTCTTAGATTTTCTAAACCGAATAATAGGCATAATAGGAAAGTTTTTTTGTTTAATTCAGCAGAAGCTACATAAAACTTGGTAAATCGTTTCCCTCCCCATTTCCTGTTTGCAAACGTTAATTTAATTGATGGCAACACTATTTAAAAACAGAGAACTTATTAATCATTTCTTCCCCCTCAAAAATAGATGCATGAATTCCTGGAGTTCACAAAAGATCACAAATTGGGGCGTAAAGGCCGCTGTGATGCATAATGAAGCTCAAATTGTTCCTATACATGTCTATTAAATAACATAAAAGCCCACCCCAGGTTTCCACATCCCACTTCCTGTGGAAACTCAGGTTTTTTTGTTCAAAAGAAAGGAGACTGTGGTCTATAATTTCTAGGTCTATCATTTCCTAAACACCTACATAGTTAAGTTACAACAAAGCAAGAAGCGAGGGTGGTTTTCTAAATCTGGGAATCCTTCAGCACCCACAGCACACAGAAACTCTCAGCGTCACTCACTATGACCATGTGTCTTCATATCAAAACAACATTAAACACGAGCGCTCAGTGAAACTTTGAGTCATTCGGATTTGGTTTGATACTTGAAGGTAACGGGGGGATCTCATTTGCGTCATCTGATTTTTGCAGAACAATTTGTTCTCGACGAAACTGACCTTTTTGAAAACATTTTAATAAGATGAATAGCTCTGTAAATACGTATAAAGGTTCTCTAGTCAGGTAAACCTTGTTTCAGTTTTGGACTTTGTTAAACAGTGCAAACTGATCAATTCCACTGGTTTTCCCACAAAGTACTCTTTTTTTATTATTATTATTACATTTTGCATTAAAGAAAATGTCCCGTCCTTTTAATTCTTATTATTCCCAGCGCCGGCCAGAATAGGAAGAACTTCCCCTGTTGAGTCTTGGTTCCTCGCAGAGTTTTTTCTTTGTTAATTCCATCTCAGGATGTTTCCCTTTGGCATTGTCGCATTTGGATTGCTCAAGTTAAGTCACTAATGTCTGTAAAGTTGCTTTGAGACAATCTGTATTGTAGAAAGCGCTATAAAAAAAAAAATTCTATTCCATTCTCTGCTAAACTAAAGCATGACATTTATCACCAAAGTTTTTTTTTCATTTGCCCCAACCAAGGTCAGTCACAAAACATGATTTCACCAAATCAGCAAAACAGTAACTGTATCTCAATATATTGTTAAAGACAGGCCTGGGATGATATATTGGTATGATAGTGTACTGTGATATGGAAACCTGAAATATTTATACCATTAACGTGATGCTATTCCAATACCAACCGACCCACGACCCACGACCTTCTGATCAGTAGCCCAGTGCCCTAACCACTGAGCCACCACTGCCCTAGGTCTTAATAATGAATGTGATATGAATATAATATATATGTAAACATTTACCTTTTTAACTACCTTTAACCTCTTTTATGTTCTCTAAACAGCTTTTAGATCCTCTCGGCTGTAATATTCTCATACTATTCTTCCTGACAATATCTGTTTTAACGCTGTCAGATTGCTTTGCCAATCTTTGCCCATTCTTCTTGACATTTTTGACATATCTGTTCTAATTCCGAGAGAGTCTGTTCTGAGCAAGTCAAGACAAAACTTTGATTTCTTTTAAAAATTTTCTCAATTTTTTTTCCTGTTAATTTTGCCTTATATTTTGTATTGTTGTCTTGTTGCAGGATACACCCACATTTCATGTTTAACTTTTTTGAATTTAGTTTTGTAGATAAAATGTAAAATAGAGGTACATGGGGCATGCAAACATTTGCACTCAACTGTACATAATTTATAATTTACCTACTTAAAATAAATAAAATCATCATACTTTTATAAACAGATGAAAATGAAAGACTGCTGTGTTTCCACATTGTGATAACCTACTGAAGGCTGAGATTAACCTTCTTAACAAGTCCACTTTAAACAATACAGCAGTTTCCTAACCCAGGTGTAACAGAGTCCAGCACAGTTTGGTTTTTTCCTGCTCAAAGACACCTGATTCAGCTTACCAGTTAATTATCAGATTTAGTAGATTTGTTAGAACAAAAAAAAATAAAATCACCCAGTTATTCTGGAACTGGACATCCGGTAATAACGAAATGATTAAACCGTCGCACTGCTGCTGCATCTAATGGCGTCCTCTTTGAGAATGTGAAGCTGTAAGCAGACACCGTGGTTGGGTTATACAATTATCATACTAAGAAATGATCATATTCTTTCAGTCCTAACTTGGAACATTTTAAAAACACATGGAGCAAAAATAAATTCACTTATTAACCCTGTTTGAGGAATGAATAACTAGAGAAAGAAATAACAAAAGAGAAACAATGTCTTTTTATTTAACTCTGTAAATTCCACTCTTCCCCTGCTAACCCACCTTCTTCATGACCCTGCTGATCTTTTGCCCACATTAGTTGATGTGTAATGATCACACTAGTGTAGCTGAAACTGTATTCGAGTGGGTGTCTCTACGCTGCTGGCCAAGCTGATGGGTTTTAATGTAAACCCCAAGTTGTCACTGAAAATATGATTCATTCGGTTATTGGTGCGTCAGGGCAGATGTTAAAAACACATGTGAAAATGATCGTCCCATTAAGGTCAGACCACTTGCTAAGCGCTGTGTAATCATTGTGCCAAACAATTAAAGGTTAAAGCAGGTACAAATAAGTTAGAGTTGTGGAGCACATTGTAGCCCTTAATAATATTAACTGCTGTGAATATTTTGCCATAGAAAACAAACCGTATTATCACAAGTCTACATTAAGCCTGAAAGTTGTTGGTGCTGATGTGAAGAGACTGTATTGTATCTATACAAACGATAAAGTCTATACCTCGACTTTACAGACTAAAACTGAGGATAAACACTGTCCCTGAGTAGGGATGAGACGGACAAGTTGTCAGACAAACTGTACTGTACTGGCACATTTTTGTTTCCCAAGGTTTCATACGGGGCAAATGTACAACAGTGGTCCTTAAAGTCCAGTTACACAAGTCCAGGTATCCTCCAGGTCTTCTGACTTTAAGGTACAAAAGACAGATGCTTGAGGATGTGACCCCAATGAGAAGCATGCAAGGGACAGTTTAATACCCTTTTTTTCTAAGAATATTTGAATTAAAGGATTGTGCCTCACTTGTAAGTCACCTTTGGATCAAATAAATTTTAAGTCTGTCCTCGTGAGAAGTTTGTTTCTTTCTTCTATTTTAGTGAAGTTAGCATTCAAGAGTTCAGTTCAGTGCAAATAGTTTCTGTCAAGCTCAAACATTTTTGATCAGTGTTGGCATAGCAATTAAAATAGTTAACAATACTCAAATAATAGTAAATAAAAAATTATAATAATGTTTTTAAAAATAAATGGAGCACAGAGGCCCCTTCACCACGCCAGGGCCCTAGGCGGTCACCTAAACGGCTTAATTAATGAGCCAACCCTGAAAGTAAAGGTTATTATCCAGGGTTTGTTTGTAACTATATTAAGTCATTAAGTCATGAATACTGACTGACGGCGTTAAATTTCTGCAACCAATCCGGACTAGCCATGAGGGCTGCAGTTTAGCTTTATCTGTTAATGAAAAGTTCACCTTGTTTTTCCAAAAAGAGGGTGAATATTTATACAAACCCAAATGTATATGTGCAAACAGCAGAGATTCATATCCAGAGCCCTCGCCCACATTACTATTTACATCGATAAACATCCCCCAGGCTTTTGAAAAGTTCAGAAAGTATAGAAATACACGACAAAATTAGAGTTAAATGAATGGTGATTGCTCCTGTTCCAATCAGCAAAGTTGTTTTCAATTGCAATGCAAATGTCAAGTAAAATTTATTTAAAAATCCCCAATCAATTTTCTCTTCATCTCAGAGATGATCAATATGAACAATCCTAATAGAAATAGAGCCCCAAAGTCGTCCTTATGCCGGAGTGGAAATAAAAGATGGAGTGAACGGGACACCACTAACACCACCTTTCTGCCTTAGATTTACAAACACCAGCCACTTATAACACCATTAATAACACTTAGGGTCAAAAGAGCCTGAACATTATCTCTGGAACATTAATATGACCTTTTATAAATGTTTATTAGAGAAAGTAAGCTAAGCTCAAAGTTTAATGGTATTGTTAGGAAACCTGCAACCTGCAGTGTCTTGGTTGCATTACCGAACAGACTCAAGCACATGGGTTAAGCTGGTAAAAGGAGTGGGAACAAGTCGAAGGCATAGGTGCAGCAAAGTGGTGAATCGTTGAGGTTGTGATCCAGACGACTTGGGTACAGTAATGATTTACTACAAAGGTGAAATTTCTGCAGGTTACCGTTAGGGCCAGTCTGTGAATCACACACTCCTCAGGTATCATGAAGAACAAAAGGTTACACACGCCTTCATCATGAGTGGTCACATTTATGGGAATTCAGGCATTTAATGAGCAACAACAGGCCTTTGTTTAATGCAGCTTTGTTCATTATTTTCACAAAAGCTTTGATGGAGAAGATAACAGAACTTCTTTAAGCCATTTCTTTTGGTAATTTATACAAACGCTATATCTTTTTAAAAATTAAAATAAAATAAATATTCGGACGTATGGACTTGTATGTATATGAGTGCATACTTCCATATACATAAATATTCCATACTTTCATACAATCCTATCTGTATCTTATCCCAGCTTTCGCTCCGCACATTCCCGAACAACCTTCAAGAATATCTGGACTGTTGAACTGAACAGCACAAATTACATCAATTTAAATTCACTTGGATACAAATCAGATCAGTTTCAACAGACCTTCGTTAAAACGCACTTTGAGATAACTATCCAAACAGAGGTTTTTGTTTTTGTTCCAGTATAATTATGGCCCAGACTCAGAAGCATATGATACATTTCCAGCGAAGATAACAGTTCAACCTGATATTACAGTTTTCAGTATCTGCTTATAAGCTCCCATATTCAAAGGGATGACATTAAATTCCATATAGCATTGCAGCAGCAGGCCGAGGGTTCAGTTATTCGGTGAAGAAAACTGCACTCTTTTTAAACTCTTTTAGGACTAAATTAATAAATAAAAAATATATAATTATTCATGACATTACAAATCTAAGTGACTGGAGGTTTTAGTGTGGCGTCAGTGCTGCTCGTTCATTCAGGTCTATTTGCTTATCACGCCTTTGGTAGATTCAAGAATAAGAATAGCAGAGTTACCATTTCCTGATCTCCAGACTGAAGACACTTTGGAAACTGAACTTAATATCTTGTACGATCTCAAACATTCCTTTGAAGTTTGAAAATGTGATTCTTGATTTTACATTTGACAAGAAAAACTACTTTGATCTTTTCATCTTTTTAACTCCTTATTCTTTTTTATCTTGTTTGATTTGTAGCTAAGTATTACTTACACAACAAGCTGAATTTTTTTTTTGTTTTGTGAATGATCTTAGATTAAAATGTATGAATCTCCAGGCATTCTGTATATGAAAGCGAGATGATGTAACCTCTGACACACTTTTCTTGCTAACACTAGATGTTTAGATTGTATTGGCTTTCGTGGAACCCCGACTGTCTCGCTCTGTGAGCATCTTCTGATAAAGTCAAGGTCAAGAATGGATAAATACACTGGACAGATGTATACTCTGTGTGGGGTACAAGACCTCATACTGTAAACATCACTGTGAATAAAAAATGTTTTTTAAAAATGACCCACTCCATTGTCTGTTCATAGAAGTTCGTAGAAAAAGATTTTATACAACAGAACAGTATGGGGGGGAAAAAAACAAGAAAAAAACCAACAACCTGTACCTTGGATTGGATTCTGCCTCAATTACAAGTCGCTTTGGATGAATGCATCTGCCTACTTAATAAATATAAATGTGTATTAACAGCTAACATTTGCTTTTACTGCTGCAGGAGGAAAAAGAACTAAGACAATTTCAAGTATTCAAATTAATTTAATCCGCCTAACATATAATTAATACATCCTTAAAAAAAAAGAAGAAGTAGAAACAGAACACATTAGTTAGATTGCTTGTCTTTCTCATGACCTCCACAAGCTTTAAAAAAATAAAATAAAATAAAAAACCCACAACATTCAGACACATTCACCTGAGGGTAAATCAGAAATCAGTAAATACAGAGTCTCTCCTGGAGAGCAGCGTGACAGAAAGACATGAATGACAAATACCATTTTGTGAAGGTGTCAATAGTGTGTAAACTTGGTAGTCTGTTTGAACTGCAACATTTCTGTAAGGATATCTGCTTTAAACCTTTTATTTTTATTACTGCTTATTTGCATAGCAGACTCAACTGTGAATGTAACAAAAGAAATATGATCATGTAAATGAAGGATTTACTCATTTAAAATCTTCTTCAGCTATGCATGAGCAAAGACCCCATGCCGATGAAAACGAAATCTGATCATCATTTGTCTAAATGATGTTTTTAGATGTAGAACGGTTGTGATCCTGGTACGATCGTAGTCCAAACCAATATGGTGGTTTTTCAGGACCACATTAAATGCTATGTAACAGTGCAGCGTCAGTGTGAGGATTCAGTTATGTGGTATGGGGAAACTGCTAGAATATGGTTTTAGAGGATAAAGAACTGCTACCAAAAAACAAGGCGGGAGTGTTTTGATCACAAACCGCACACCAGAGCTGATGTAAGGCGCCTTACGGTCTACATCTACCTAAAAACAAAGAATCTCTTCGGCTGTGATCAACAGCTTTCACCACGTTTCAGGAAACATTAGCTACGTCTGCAGATTGCACCAGCTAGCCAAGTGATCGAAATGGTTATACTGCGTGCACTTAATTCTGTAGCGACTAGAGCTGCAACGATTCATTTCTCACCACCCGCATGAGAGTTAAATCCTTGGTACCGATGCACACCTGTAGCACCATAAGAACAAATCGCATATCGCACAGACTGCGGCAACAAGAGAGCGGTCAGCAAGAGAAGAAAGCAAGACATTACCAAGTGAAATACAGTAAACGGTTGACATCGGCCTCATATTGTTTTCATGAAAGCGGCTTGATATTTTTTGCCATGGTACGCACCGTAACGGTCAAAGTAGTGAAAATATGTGAAATACTACCCCAGCAATATCATATAGTTTAATGAGGTAGGTTACGTTTAGCCTGTTGCTTAGTTCAGATTAATAATAAGGTAATGTCTACGTGTAGGCTACTGATTTAGATAAACGCAATTCATTTGAACCTTCAAATTTCAAGTTTCTTGTGCCATTATTTAAATTGGTCAAGATCCTTCTTTGTAGGCTATTTTCAATTGGTTATCGTTAGCCGACAGAAAATAATAGGTTTGTTGCAGCGCTATAGTAGCAACACGTACAATATTTACGGTCTTGAACATTCTAGCTACCGCTAGCTAAGGCAGGTAACAAATCAAACGGAGTCGCCGCATAAAAAAAGGAGGTACGACCTATTTGTCACTTCCGCATTTTAAAATAAGGTGGATACGGTCATAGCAATACATTGTCACACCGCTACTGTGTCGTGGCTTTATTATCTCACTGTACTGCAGGAAGCTGGTGCTTCTCCTCGTATACTGCAAGCATTTCATCATTCGCATTCATTTGGCTGATCATTACTGCATACAGAACAATAATCCAAAGAAAAACCTTACCCATAACTTAAACTGTACACCCTCATAAGCGTCACACACACAAATTAGTGTTATGTGTGTGTTATGTTAGCATCACGTACACACATCAGGGATACACCGCAGTGTTGTTATATTAATCGGAACGATCATGATCTACACTCAAGTCTTGTTTTCTGGAAGAAGAAAAAAAAAAAGAAAAACATAAAAACATTATTGGGCGTATAGTATGATTAATAGTTATTAACACCATCATGTATGTAGGGAATGTTCACTGCCCAAAATCGGAGAAAACAGAACACATAAATATAAGAGAAATGAAATCAATGGTTAACAACAGGGAACCAGGAGAGTAACAATCATTTTTATTCGTCCCATCTTATTATTTGTGAAGGGATTGAGTGTTGGGTCTCATGTCTTTGACTTTGTTTCCATGAGCTTGTGAAAAATGACATTTGCGCTCGCTTCACTTGAACTACTACTTTTTTTCCCCTTCTCTAAAGTAACCGTATACAAATTCACAGATGAGATCTTAATTTTATGAGTCACAAATCCATAATCAGACTCGCAAATCTGCAGCTCCGATTGCTTCAGGAGTACAGTCGCTATGTTACAGCTACGAATCCCCATTTATGTATTTACAAATGTTCATGTTTTTACGTATTTACATCCTACATTTACGAATCACCGGACACGCTGCCAAAGCACATGATCCCAACTCAAGAGTTTTCACAGATATATCTCTATTGTAACCCGCGTTGCCATATTGGGAGGAATCCCCCCTACACACACACAGTTTAGCTATTCTTAACCACATGGAGGCGGTTAAAATAAAATAAAAAGTCTTGCAATGGCAGTCGTGTTTACTTTGAATATAATTTTGTCAGAAGCTTGATAGTGAGTTGGGTTTAAAATTGGGATTGGGTGTATACAGTTAGACCCAATCACAAGTCAAATGGTTCCAGAGAGCTGAGGGAACGTGGCTACGAGCTGACTATGGACTTGCGCTTTATAGAATGACTGGATGAGGGAAATGTTAACCGAAGGATGATGGAGACGGAGATGCTGGTTTCAGGCTGACATGCATATTTTTCAACTGTAGCAGGCGTACAGTATTACTATCAGTGAGAAAAAGACTACTAGCTTCTTTGGATCCTGCTCATGTATTCCTCTTAAATTTGATTGTTTGACAGATTGTGACCTTGATGTGCCCTTAAAAACAAATAGCCCATTTATTTGCAGTTTATGCAAATAAACTGTGGTTTTGTAACTGCAAGCAAGCTAGCGTCATGAAACACAGACATATGGGGAAACAAACAGGACACCAGAACTTCATTTGAGAAAACATCTTTACAATAAGATCATTCCATGTGCAAATGTACACACAGCCATGTCAAGTAAGACGACTGGCTGTATGAAAGGATAATCTGACTACACTGTTCAACCAACAACTGACCGTTAAGCAGGTAAAGAACATTAAAACACCACGTCAGTGACGTTAAAGTGTTTCTAACAAGTTAAATTAGCCATGTGTTGATATTTCATTTTCATATAACGATAACCGGATAACCTTTTATTACAGTTTATATGATATCACGATATTCTGAGATTTGGTCCTAAATTTCTGTCTATTCGATTATGGGATTATTCTTCAGCCATGCTCAAGGTGTAGGATTTGCATTTTTAGAGAAATGCTCTTCTCAGCCGGAGGCGCCTTCTTGTCTGTGAAAAATGCCATTTGTTCTTAAAATTATCAAAGGTTTATCATTCTGTCCAATTGCAAGGACACAATTGATGTAATGCAAAATAACATTGTTCAAGGTGCATCCTAAGTGTTGATTTGATGGAGAGCAAGAGTCATTTAATGTATAAACACACACACTTTGAAGGTTGTGTACAGCACTTTTTGTTTTTTTGTTTTTTTTCTGGGAGGAGATAACAGAACGTGAAATGGGCTGCAGGGAGAGGGAGTGGCCCAGAGAAAGATTTAAAGTTTGAATTACTTTGCTGTGATAATTTGCTTCTTTTTTTTGTCAATTGGAATTTTAAAGAAAGCTCTTTCAAATAAATCAGTGCAAAAATGCCTTGACTGATTCATTCACATAATCCATGAGTCCTTACAATACAGTATTAAACAAAATGACCACATGTTTATCTGTAACTGTTCTGATTGGGCAGCGTTTTATCTGTAAAAGAACCTCGGCAGTGCCTCATTCTGGCTGAGAAGAGTTGATGAGATACGTCAAATCTGGCTAAAAATAAGGACTTGTTTGCTGGGACAGATTTGATCTCCGGCGCACAATTCCGAATGGAACTCGGAGGGTGTATTTGAAATAACAACACTGTGCGTGTTAAATATTGCGTTATATAACTAATTAACAAGTTTAATTTCAAGGTCTTGCTCAAGTTACAGAATGCTGTAATTATGGATCACCTGTTACCATCTGCAAAGATCATGATAGCAGGAAAGGTCTAGTTTATAATTCCGTAGGCACTCACGGTCTGTGGCTGATAAAGGTTTAGCACTGAGTATACACAATCCAACCATGTTAAAACTCTGCTGAATATCCAAGGGAGCTTCAGGTATAAAAACACGAAACAAAAAAGAAAAAAAGAAAAAGAAAACAGACTCTCAGCAAAGCACAAGTGGACCTAAACATATCCAGACAAGATTTTGAAAGCAGCAGGAGGTGATTTCTGCCTAAGAAACAAGACAAACAAGTTTTCTTCTTGTTTCTTGAACATCATGTCCAACATGATGCTCTTTAACCCCTTCAGTCCCTGCATCCATTGTAATAGCCATCAGAGGATTTACAGAGTTTCTTATTCAAACAAACAAATTAAGCGAAAGTCCACTGATTGCTTGGTGAAGACTATGGGTTGACCAATCAGAGAAGAGATTTGCCCGACTTAGCCTCACATGGAAAAGTTCTGAAGAGAAGCATGATAGAGGTGGCAAAAACACAGAATAATGAGGATTAGTGAGAGAGAGTAACAGTAGCAGACCGATGCTGGCCTGAAACGCTGGATGATATCGGATAGGACTTGACACGTTTTCAGATTTTTATTTATTTTTTAAATCGATGACGTGAGCATGCATGATGTCCACCGAGTTTTCTTTTTTTAAGCAAAGTAGCTCAGTGAGGAGAGAAAAAAGATTCTCTCGAACCTATTGGCTAAAAGAGAAGTACGTAAATGAGGCGTCATCACATAATATTGACGCGTGAAATGAAGGATTTTCAACAATAAGATTTTTTGTGCCTAGAGAAATTGAAGGGGTTAAAAAAAAATGATTGTTGACTCGGTCTATAAGGTTGTAAATAAAAGCAAAACTATAAATAAGAACGTTAAAAAGCAAGGGTTCACGCTTCTTTCAGTAACAAAGACAGAGAAGTCTCTGCACTCACTCAATGGAACAAACATGTTGTGACCAGATACTGGCTCAGCAAATACACAACCCAGTGAGACGTTCCACAACACGCACACGTCCAACACAACGCACAGTACGTAACTATTCCTCCTGTTTTAGTTTTAGTAAAGTCGAAATCCCTTAAAAAACAAACAAAAAAAGAACCATCCCTTTCTGTACCTATTTTTTATACAAAGAGTAGAAACAAAGCTGTGCGAAAGACACACATGCGCACACACACAAAAAAGAAAATAGATGAAGTAAAACCACAAAAAACGTGGTCGTGTTCTCATTGTCCTTCATCTAGACCTTCTGTAACGGCGCCTGTGCTGCTCTCTTGCTGTTCTTTTTCACTCGGCTGCGTGCGTAGACGCGGAGGAAGAGGGCCAAGAACACCATGGTCATCCCAACACATCCCGTCGGCGAGATGGCGTGGCCGTAGAGGAGGCAGGAGAGCAGGATGGCGATGGCCTGGCGGAGCGTCATGATGATGGTGAAAACCGCGGCGCCGAACTGCGAGATGGTGTAGAAGATGAAGAGCTGGCCGCAGGCGGAGCAGAGAGAGAGAAAAGCGGCGTGGGCAGCGAACTCGCTGTGACGGCTCATGAACGCCAGCGAGTCGAACAGAGCTCCCGTCTCCAGCAAAGAGCCCACCGTCAGGAGGCAGGAGAACAGATTTACGCCGAACATCATCTGCACCGACGACATCTTGTGGCGGAAAAGCTCGTCCTGCCAGTTGGAGGTGAAGCTGTCGAACATGATGTAGCCAGCCAGAATGACGATGCCAGAGAAAGTGGTGGCGGTGGACAGGTGTTTGTTACTGCTGGAGCTCGACAGCAGGAACATGCTCACACCCACCGAGATCAGCACGGCTGTCAAATATTCCCAGTACTCATAGCTCTTGCGCGACACCAGCTTGCCCATCAGCATCACAGGGATGACTTTAGAGGCTTTGGCCAACACCTGAAGACACCAGGAAGAGAGCCAAGTTCAAGTACAGAATGTTGACATGCATTCCAAAACTGCTTTTAACCACACGTAAACATGTATACATAGAGCCCTAGATAGGCGACCGAGTGCACACTACAGAAGCCACCGGTCCAGTGGTGCATACTCCCCGGAAGTGTCCCCAAAAGACTCGCATTGATGTTCACCTATTTTTAAAAGGTCTTTTTCTTTAAGATGTGTCACAGAATTGAACAATTTTTCTTGTTTTCTACATATAACATCAGATTTTTCTAAATGGATTAAAAATCTGAAAAAGAAAATAAAAAGTGTTACTGTGTCCATAATACACTGAGACTAATCTAGAAAGCTCAAGTGGCTATAAAATGTTTGCAAAGAAAACTGGCAAACTTGGCTGATTAACTGAGTAACTACAAAAGCATGTTCTGCAAACAGAAGGTGTGTGAGTCTTTATAATGGAGATAAGAATACCTCTGAATAGGTGCACCTTAAAAAGGTCATGGACTGGAATATGGGCATGTCTTTGCATTCGTAAAAGTTTCAAGTAGGGAAGGAGAAACTCTTTAGCATTCATACGTGTGCTTGTGTTTTCACAAGTGAGCCAACCTGACAGAATTATATTCTTATAATTAATCTTCACTGCTAAAATCTAGCCACCTGGCTACCATGAGCTTGATAGAATACCTGAAATAAACATAATCTCTGAGTGCTATTATAAAAACATATTTGAGGGCCTACTCAAAAACGTCAGAGTTCATATAAGACAGGCCAATCAGTCCTCCGCTCCCCGGTCTGCAGTCTGATGACAGACGTCGTCCCAATCTGCCAATTTGCATTCACTTAATTCTTTCTGAATCACAAAAACTGATTTTGCTGCTGACCACAATTTTACTGACTACAGTTTACCACTGGCTGCAATTTTCAACGTTAGCCATATAATTAGAGTGTAACCTGAGTGCATGATTTTAATTTGATTGTAGAAAACCGATGACCTGAATGATCTGGCCGCCTCTTATTGACCGTTTTATTTAAAAAAATTAAAGCCCTTTTATTTTAGCTTGTTTTTCTTGTTGCAATGGAATCAGTGATGGGTATCCTTACCTAATAACCCATCAGACAAACCATTCAGGAATTACCAGCTGTATGTTTGGACTATTATTTGGATAGACAAAGAGTACACAACACCACATAATGAAATATTTATTTTAGAGAAGTAATATCTAAAGCATGGGTGCACATTCTTTGAATGCCAGAACTGTGTGCGCACATCCATTAACATAACTGGGTGTTTCCTCTTCTTATAGAACACAAACATACTTTGTTCCTTGTTTCTTCCTCAAGTTGGGGATTTCTGATTTCTGCCTCATTTACCATTTTTGATCAACATTTCCAACACTGGAAAAACACCACATGATATAGATAAGAGCTCGATGACTTGACGTGAAACGCCCTATAATTATTAGTCATAACTTATTACTAATAACAATTATTAGTAATTTAAGTGTATAATTGATTAAATAATGTGAATATAGAAAACTGTTTGAACATATGTTAGCACATTAGACGTGATGATAGTAGTGCCAATGTGATTTGACAGCCTCAGAATGAACATTCAAGGTCAGAGTGCCATTGTTAGTGCACTAGACCAAAGCATATATTCTTGTCTCAGTAGTTCACTGTACATTGCTTTATATTGACGTACAGCCATTAAATTGAGTTGGTTAAACATTCCCCATCTTTACCACTTGTATATGCAATTGTGGCTGCAGTAGAACCATATTAATGACCCAGTAGTTCACTGTATAAGGACTCATATCACCGTATAGTCGTTGAACATCACCTGTGTGGGGAAGCTGATGTATTTGAGGGCCTCATACTGACACCAGCTGCTCAGAATGTTGGAGATGGAGGCAAACGAGTACTTGTACATGGGCGCTGTGTGCCTGGGCTGTTTACACAGCACGCAGCAGAGGCCGGCCACGGTCAGAGCCAGGATGCGGTTCATGAACACCAGGAACTGGGAGTCTGTGAATCGCTCGCCGCTGCCTCCAGCTTCCGTGGCTCCGTATGAACGCGTCATCACGCGCTCCTGCAGCACACCCCACGTCAAGTACGAGCCCTGAGACACCAAACAAAATGTCACACACACAGAGTATTAAATAACACAACAGTGCAGCGGCAGTGTGAGAGTTCAGTTATGCTGTAAGGGAAACTGCTAGAATATTGTTTAAATTGCACTTGTTAAGAGAATCGCCCTGAAGCCAGGCGCACAGCCTGCCCGATTTTTAAACCCTAATTTGCCAACTCATGTTAACGTTGTGCAAGACGCTCTCTGTTTTTAAGATTTGTTATGATAGGATTTGATGTGTACTGCACACCCAGCTTTAGCCTTCAGTCATTTATCAAAACAAGGTAGAATTACAGTTTTCTCTGGTTTTGTGTTGTGTAGTAAAACGTTAGTTTTGGTAGGGTTACATTTTTAAGAAAGGTATTGATATCTTCTAAGTCAGGATCATGAGCTGATGAATATACATTTTCAAAGAACATTCTAAATGCGTTATTTGTCTCCTCCGGTGTCTGCGTGGTCTTTCCCACTGAGTCCTTGATTATTGGAATTGTTGTCTTTTCTTTATTTCGTTTAATAAGGTTAGCCAGAAATTTTCCAGATTTGTTACTATATTCAAATTTCTCATGCCTGAGTCTTTGTAGTAAGAATTGAGTTTTCTTATTTCCAAGTTCATTGTATTGGGATTTGTGTTTTCGTAATTCCTTCTTGAGTTTTTTCTGTAGGATTATCTACCATCATATTTTCTAATTCTTTCATTTTCTGTTCTAATTTAGATTCCTTTTCAGTGTCTCTCTTTTTCTTATAAGATGAATAAGATATTATTTGCCCTCTTAGCACAGCTTTCCCAGTTTCCCATAGTAATGTTGGAGGGGTTTCTGGAGAATCATTTCTTTCTAGGAAGGATGCCCATTGTCTTTTGACGTAGATATCAAATTCCGGTTCTTTAAGTAGTGACGTGTTAAAGCGCCATTAGTAGGCTGATTTGTGTACGTTGTTTATATTCCAGGTGAGGGAAGCAGGGGAGTGGTCACTTATGATAATGACGTGGATTTCTGTATTTGAGTTGTTTGGTATAATTGAGTTACTGATTAAAAAGAAAGTCAAGTATGAGCGCTGAGCTGGAGAGTAAAATGAGAATTCTTTGGGGGTCTGGTGTTTTAGACGCCAACCATCGCCAAGACGGAAATCAGACATCAATTGTTTTATTGTTTCTGTGGATTGCCAGTGTCGTGTGTTGTATGAATTGGTTGTTCTGTCTAAATATGGGTCGATGACTGTGTTAAAGTCACCACCAATTATTATTGGGGAGTTAGAGAGATTGAAAACATTTGTGAAAAAAGGATGGAAAAAGGATGGGTCGTCAATGTTTGGGCTCATAAATATTTGCAGTCGTTATAGCGCAGTTGCTGATTGGGATGCTTTGTGCCTCTTTGATTGGAGTTGTAATGGGCAGAAAAAATGTGATTGAACTGTGGTGATTTTAGTTTGTGCTGGTCTGATTCAGATAGGTGGGTTTCTTGTAATAGGCATATATCTGCATTTAATTTGTTGAGATGATGTAGTACCTTAATTATTTTTTAGCTTGAGATCCAACACCATGGATGTTCCAGGTTACAAATTTGAGTTGTGACATGTTAGTGAGGTAGATTTAGTAAGGTTTGTTAATAGTGTAGTGTTGGTGTGCGTGTGTTGATAGGGTCAAATTGAGTAGGTATAAGTTTTCTCATTGGCGTTGAAATGTGTGTGTGTGTGTGTGCGTGCGTGTGTATATATAGTCATATATCTAAGACATGGGACACGTACATGGATATACAATACAACGGAGAAAAATAAAAAAACAAGACAAAAAGAAAAGGGTTGTGCTTGTGTTGTTTAAAGCGCATGTGATGGCAGTGAGACGTTAGTGCAGTGCATTAGGAATTATTAGGTAGCATATAACCAGTACCAGGAGATTTTAAATGAAAATCTGGCTGCCTCTGCTACAACTTGCCTCTGCTACAAGAAGCTACAACTTGGTCGTGGTTGGATCTTCCAGCAGGACAATGATCCAAAACATACGTCCAAATCCACACAATGGTTCAATGTCCACAGAATCAAGCTTTTGACATGGCCATCGCAGTCCCCTGAACTAAACCCCATTGAAAACCTGTGGGGTGAGATGAAGAGGAGAGTCTACAAGAGAGGACTCAGTGCTGTTATGTTGGCAAAGCGAGGTTGAGTAAAGTAGTAAATGCACAGGTGACATACGTGGTTTTGTTAAAAAAAACATTTTGGTTAAAGGTTTTTCTATTTTCATAAAATAAATTTACTTCAATTACAGGTTAGATTTCACTCATATTTTCAGTGTGGGAATAAGCTAATTAACCACAGACATTTCTTACCAATCCTTACCAAGGCTTCCAATAATTCTGGAGCTGACAGTAGTTATGTATGTATGTACATATGTGTGGAGGTACTAAACATTGCAGCATAGTAGGCTACACAAAGTTTTCAGAGAAACTGAAACATATGTATTTACTAAGATTTACCGTCTCTTATACACACACAAACATTTCCTTTTATTCGCTCTACTTGATGAGAAACCCGACATTTTCGACTTTTTGTATTCTTCAACATTTCTTTAAGCTGTTCCAAGATGGCAACTCCTCGGATAAGTTTGTGTTTTAAATGGCAGATAAAGACAATCAACTATCTTTCAACATACATAAAATATCAGCTATACAACGAGTCACCTCAGTCTCACAAATTTAAATAAATACCATTCATTCTCACTGACCCAGCACATCATTCATCACAAGGGGAAAGAAACCTGATTTACAAAAACAGTAAAAAAAAAAAAAAAAAAAAAAAGGACAACAATAGAAGGAAAAACCCAAATAAAACAATTATTAACAAGACTCTAAACAACAGCTTGGAATAAAACAAGTGCCAAGGACTGAAATGTTTTATATCACAGGAAATTAGACTGATGAAGTAAAACAGTGGTTTCACTGCTTGGGATGTGGTTTAAGATACTCGATGCTGTATTCATGTTCCAAAATACATTATGGAAAAGTGACTTTGCCTAACTTTATGCTGAGGAAACAGGATTTAAAACAGAATCTCTGCAACTATCTGGACTGATTCATAGCTTAAACATAATATAGAACATTGATTAAACACCTTCAAAATTTAAATGCAATTTAAGACAACGTTTCTCTGTGATATGTCAAAATTAAATATCTGGTCTGAGCTTTCGGTAAAAACACAATCTAGAGAACACAAAGGGTCCAAATACAAATAAATATATATTTTTTTTAAATAAGAAAACCAAGGATGCAAATGTTCCATGTTCTAATATTAACCCTCTGTGGTTAACTCAACGCTGCAGTTAAGGCTATTGGGCACAACGCTCGTTACTCAAATGGCACACTGTGAAAAACATTTTTCAGCCAGTCAAAAAAAAAAAAAGAAACAAAACTTGCACAAAGCAACGGCTAAACATTCACATCGACATCAGTTGTTTGGCAGTAATACATCCGTTTGTCTCTGAAGTAAAAATTTAGGAGGACGCATTTTCCACAACCCCCCCCCCCCCCCATCCTCTTCCTTCAAAGTTTCTCTTCGCAAACCCACAGAAAGGAGGCATGGCCTCACAGCGTCCACCAGTCACTCAGGCTGCCATGTTAAATCAGTGTATATTCCCATAGGAGTCCTAAATGTTAGCACCTCCAGATGTGCACAAATATTATCGGATCCTTGTAAACAGGTTCAAGACTGATATTGATTCCTGGAAGAGAGGAAGAGAGAGAAAGAGAGGTCACAATATTGAGTTATACAACAATTCCTGAGTTTAAAGTCACCCAAAATGTGTTTAAGACCATCATTATTTTCTATATTGAATAATAAATGGCTTGATGTGTCACTTACAGAACAGAAGGCAACACACAAAAGAAAAAGGCACAGAAGCGTCTACACTTGTACTCAGCAAATTGAAACCCTGCCTACATGTACCCACCCACTTCCTCTGTTAAACCAGTGTTGCATGGCCTGTATTTAAATATTGGAACAAGATAGGCTCGTACATTTTGCATCACAATAACAACGTCCAATCAGATTTTTTAGCTCCCCACTGTTCTTGCCGCAAGGTTGTCACACTTTGATCAGTCTGCGCACTCCGATTCCCTTAAAAGCATTATCATAAAAAGTCACCCTTTAGAAAACTATATAACAAATCTTTCAGTGAGGCTTATCACAACACACTGTAAAATGAATGATTAATTATAGCGGATTATCTATTTATTCTCTTTTTGGAAGCCCTTCAGAGCCATTGAAGCTATACAGTTTGCATTTGATTCTCTTTAAACATATGAACATACTTTAACGTAACCTATGGCTAACGGTACCTTGGTGGATCTGGTTTTGCTGAAGACGTTCCAGAAGCGCAGCGTCTCGTCTCCTGCTCCCGTGACTATGGCCTCTCCGTCAGGAGACATGGCCTGCAGGAAATCAACACAGGAAAATGGCCATCTCACACAGCAACTAAACAAACTGAGAACGTTTTCTAATAGCAAAATGAACATTCATTTGAACAAGAGAAGATAAAACGGCTCCCTTTCAAAAAGCTTATAAATCTTTTCTGAAAGTTGACAGCCAATCAGAACACCCCATCACTAGTACTTTATGGATTCATATTTCTAGAAAAAATGGCTAAAAGTGGTATTACAAGCTGCCAACACTATTCACGACCCACTGGTAATAAGAATAGGTTATTTTTTAGTTTACTGTTGCCACTAACCAATTTTGGAAGAGTGTAAAATCAGCACAATATTAGACTGAATGCATCTTAAATAAATCAGATATACACTCACTGAACACTTTATTAGGAACATGTACACCTTCTCATTCATGCAATTATCTAATCAGCCAATCGTGTGGCAGCAGC
>JAOUQW010000009.1:17303663-17313663 GCA_028565825.1 Olivaichthys viedmensis | reverse complement strand
TGACAGTATCAAGCGTGCAGGTGAGAAATGGCACTTGTCTGTCTGTATGTTTACTGCATGCATTTTCATATACAGCAACTCATTATAATGTGTTTTTTTTTAAAAAGCCTCTGTGCTGCATTCCATCATTGCTTTGATCCCATTTTGATTGAACAAAGAGCACCAGACGCGTGCTTCGAACAGGTTGTGGGTGTGTGCATGGGTATACGTGTGTGTATGGGCACGTGTGTGCATACATGTCTGTCTATATGTGCACTTGCACTTATTACACACTCAGTTCTGAAATCCCACCCTCTATTACGGCGCCTGTGTGTCGCCTCTCCATTTGCTTTCCAATCGAATCAGCCCCGATACGCTTTCTTCATGGCTAAGTGGCAATGTGAGACTTCCTCGGGTAAAGCAGACCAAGCTCTAGGCTTTACAGGTGAACTGTTTGTTTTAGGCTCATAATGAAATGCATTAGAAAAACCAACAACAATAGGGTTAATATATACACGCATGCAAACACCACGCGACGGACGTGACGAGCATGAAGAGAGTGTGACATTGAGCTGTGTAGCAGAACTGAACTGAGACTGTTCTCTTACCCTTTATGGCATGATCACTGAAGTCTTTTTTAAGTGAGAAAAATTTATAAATTACTACCAATTTAATGCCACTGTCACGGCTGCGTACCGGCGGGAACAGGACACATGCGCGAGGCTCTTCTTATATTTAAACATACTTTATTTCGCTTACAATGACTGGGTTTACACTGACAAAAACACACGCCGCGACAGGCGTGGTTAACACACAAACAACGAGAGACAACACAGGACGGAAACAAGCGGGTATGTAAACACTTAGTACTCAAGGGGAGACAGACGAAGAACAGCTGGTAACATTTAACATAATTCACGTGACAAGGACAACTAAACATAAACACAAGAGCGTGGCGGCCGTCGCCATGGCGACCGCCACACTATGTCCCGCGCACAGCCGCGCGCGTGACAGCCACAGGGAACTTAAATCCATGATTGCTTTCTAATGAGGTTAACGTTGGTCTTGTGGCACACAATCTGCAGTACAAAGCATGAATGATTGGTGACTTTCCAATGTCTACATTTCTAGACTAGGCTTATCTTGGGTAAAGCTTGCGTAAGCCTTTTTTAAGTGATTAAAGCTTGCGAAAGCTTTACCCTCACCAATCACAAGGATGACGTTGCTTGTTATACCTACATCGCTTTTAGAAGAATTCTCATAATGAGCATCAGTGTAATGTGCGGTAGGTGATTGATGCAGGACGCAAGTGCGTATGCTCGGCGTGATGTTTATTGGGGCAAAACCAAGAATCATAAACATAGTTCGTATCGGGGATCAAAACACAGAAAAACAGAGTCATTATAGGGTTATCCATAATCAGAAACCAAAACACAGGCAAGAGATTGAAACCAGTAAACACAGAACACAGAAACTAAACTGAAAACAAGGCTCAGACTTAACGGGGAATACACGATAAGACTTTGCAACGAGACAAAGAAACAGGAGGGTGTAAATACACAAACTAATCAGGGAACAACACAAAGCAGGTGAGAACAATTAGGGAAACAAACCAATGACAAGACATGGGCAGAGACAGGACCAAAACAGAAACAAAAGCACATGGCCCTCGTTGCCAAGGGAACCACAAGGCCAATGGAGGGGGAAACCGTGACAATCGGTAGGTTGATACATGTAGGGATGAACAATCCCAATTCTGGCCCCTTGCATCGCTGTGTTTAGTTCTGCTTGAGTGGCATAGGGTTGTCAAGCATGCTTATTAAAGCTCATTCAACAGTTCAGCTGGTGTTTAAGAAGTGCTTTATCACATTTCTATCTTTTTTTTTCATTCAGACTTGAATAGAACACTCAGGTTTGGTATCAGACAAACATTTTAATATTTTACTTTGTTTTCCCTGGGACTTTAATACATACTGTTCGTACAAACTCAGTGTGAGTAAAGTCACAGTTTTAGAAAGATGCACACAAAGGCATTAGGACACTTAGCCTGTTTACTGGGGTTACTAGCGAACTGAAGAAGCCTAAGTGGCGTTTACATGAGACGGCACACACTCAGGTAGTGTTTTCTTACTCAAAATCTGTGACATTATCGTCATAGGTTTGAGAGTTGCGTTCGGGCGTTTGCGTCTTTCAAACTTATTTTAGTAGAATGCATGCAAAGTACCGTTACACTTGATGCTACGTATAACAAATCCCACATACAAAGGATTTTGTGAAATTTACATTTCAAACACTTGAGTTTGTTTATTACCTGGGTCTTTTCTCTACTTGCGCCACATTCTTGGAGTCTGCTGGTTATTCACAAGTGACACATCCTGTAACGCTACCATTCATCTGACGAAAAACATGAATGGCTTGCTCCAATTTCCACACATTTCTCCTGTTCTTCTTCTTTGCTCTCCCAATGATTTACTGGGAATTGTACTAGGTCTCGTTCCAGTCAGTTAACACATCAATCTTCTCCGGATTTCGAATCTGGCTTGCATTCACACTTAACCCATTCTTCATTAATTACCAGCAAATCACTGCATAAAAGTGAAAGTCAAATCAACAGCTTGTCTATTATCCAATTGCAATTTAGTTATCAAATAAAACTGATTTCAAATAAATTGCACTCACACATATCAGACCCAGATACCAGATTGAATGGGCATGAGGGCCCAGATACCCCATACCACTACCAGGGGCTCAGATCAGGCCTTTGAATTCCTAATTACCAACTCCAGAAACCTAAAATAATCTGCCTGAAAGTGGGCTACGACTTTCTCAGCTTGCTCCTCAGCACGCTTATCAGAAGCAGCAACAGCTCAGTGAAACAGAAAGGAACTTCATCACATTAAGGTGCAAAAGCCTAGCACAAGCTGGCAATATCACAGACACTTTGTTGGACAGATTAGCAGCTTTAGAACGCAATCCAGATTTGTTAAAAACTGAAAGAACTGCAGCAGCCAGTTCTGATTTCATTGGGAAAATAATACAGCTTCGCCTTCACTGGGCAGGAAAATCCATTTCTTTTCAGGTGTGGTTTTATTCCCTTTGGCCATATTTCTCTTCACTGTCTGGCTGCTTTATAATGGTGAACGATTTGCTCTGTTGGACTCCAGTTCTGTACAGATATTCCTCTGCTGCAGCAAGTGTCTGCTTTTCCTGAAAAAACTTTAACATGTCTGAGGCCGCTACAATAAATACGAGCTTATGGCAATTATAGGCAAAAACACTTAACACCAATTAGGCATACTCAACACACACAATAGATGTGTCTAAAACTGAAGGCAGCTGTCTTGATGCCTTGCTGCCTATGCTGTCTCATGAGTCAGTGTCTAAGAAGGCAGCGCTTCGATAACTACTAAGGTACCTGTAAACAAACGATTTGAGACGTGCTTCGACGGTAGCAATATATCACAGCATTGCCAACATACCTACATATTCGCTGTCCCTAAAAGGTCTGAACAGATGGAAAAGATAGATAAAAGTATTATGGAATACGTAGGACAACAAAGGATACATGTATGCTGAGGGACCTCATAAGGCAACGTTATATGCTTTTCCACCTCGAACGCAATATTGTTATCGTAGGCTCTTTAAAAATCATTACTACTAGCCATGTTCTTAATACAATATAGTATTAAACATCTTTAATATTGTGGACAATGCAAAATATTGTCTCTCCCTTTGCGTTGCATTCAGGAAGAGGCTGCCTAGGTAGGCGTCATTGCATAGTGTTTGTTCTCCCAACATAAAGTCTGTCCCATTCAGAAGGCAGAATAAGGACAACTGTTTTCAAAGGGTCCTCATTTTGGACACATTTGAAGGAATGTCCTTCTCTGAGAATAACATCATTCTGAACAGTGAACATGAACGTTTGAGCAACCACAAAGTAAGCTAGTTAAAGGCCTGAGTAAAAAAGGAAAGGACTTAAGCTTGCTTTTAAACGAAGACACAGTCGTTGATCTCAGGTCATCAGGTAGTATGTTTCACAAAGTAGTACCATGATGACTAAAAGCGCTTTCGCCTACTTTGGTTTTAATCTTGGGAACGACTAAAAGACCAGTGGTTTAGCAGGTTAATATTGTGGCCTAGAAACTCAAGTCAATGTGGGTCCTAAGTGGGACATAAACACATGTCCAGAACTCTGTCACTTAAAGCACAAGATTATCCAAATCAACAAGGTTACCAACTAAACAAAGAGACGCAAACAAAGCAGAGTTTTGATTACAAAGAATCAACCATGAGAAAACACCACTTTCAAAGTCTCTGCTTTTCAGTTGAAGCTTATATAGCCAGCTCCCCCATTTCACACTGATCTCACTTTAGAACACAGTCTGCTCATCTCATCCAAAGCTGCGATCACAAGCCTGTAACTTGAGATGAAAGCGAGGGGTGATCTCACTTTGCTCAGCGCCGTTTGCACAGTTCCTAGTTGTGAACGAAAGAAGAGTGGGAGCCATTTGTCGTGGCTTCTAATCTCTTCCCCTCCTTTCCCGCTGGGTGTGGATCTGGGGGCTCATGTGACGAGGTAGGGAGGACAATTATGGAAGAGCAGCATCAATTATTTAAAGCCTGCTGCTGAGTAAAGAGCACAAAACAGACATGTTTTTTTCACGCTCATGAAGCATCACCATAAAACACACCAACAGAGCCAATGTTCAAATAAAGCCTACTACACACTTCCGTTTTTTCCAGGATGTTTGTAGATCTAAAGAAGTACATCTTGTAGTCTAGTCTAGGCAAGTGAGCTTGTTCTTTAATCTTGAAGACATTTCACCAATCATTGAAGGGGCTTCATGGTGGGAAATTCCCTGGCATTTAAACACATCAGTTCTTACTGAATTTCCCATCATTTAGTACAACTAATGAAGCCCCCTGGATGATTCATTACTATGGGACATTCAACATGACCTGGATGACTGAAAACCTTCACAGACATATCTTTAATAGTACTTTCGTACTTTAGTTATTCGCCTTGAAATTTCAATATGCTTACATATTCATTATTTATGCTGCTCTTGACATATAGTCATTTTTCCAATGGTCATGAAGTCATATATTCAGGGGGTTTAATTAACGACTAGGTTGTGTATTCTATAGCCCATGAATCTTCTGTCCTGGGTCTGTGCCGGCTCAGTCTGTACCCTGGGGTGATGCAAGATGGCACTTTTTTGGTGATTTTTTTTTTACAGACCTTACCCCTTTTGTTTCAAAACAAAGAGTCTTTCCTCACTTTTCTCAGACGGTCTATTTAACCTTTTTATACCTACATTAAGGACTGTCTGAGTTGCAGAAAGACTATATCATCACAGAACCATTCAGAAGACACTCTGCAGTGGTGTTCATACCAGAGCCAAAATATTTTTTTTTAAAGTCTAAATTGTTGCTCTATATGTCACCAACAAAGATCATTCTACAAAATGATAGAGCAAGGAATGCACCAGGCAGCAGGACAAGCTATTCGTTTTTTTCAGGCAAATTTACACGTTTGATGACATGAGGGAAGTGGTCCACATTAACAATCTGGGGCTGACTAGTTATCTCTAGTTTCACTGGAAACAAATTGCATCTCTTTTGCTTAGAAACAGTGATGCTCTAAAGACAATGTGGATTTTCGTCCCGTGGTGGGACAGCCGGTCTAATCTGATACCTTGAAAGTTGTGAAAAGTTTAAATCGTAATGGCAAGGTTTTTTTTTGTGTGAGCTACCAGATGAACACAATAGATTATAACACAGTAATTTGTGAGTGATGCCCTGGCATTTACTCAAAACTGGCAAAACTACAAACACTGCACTTTAATATTTGTGGGTAAAATCAAAGTCCTTATAGCAAAGTCTGTCTACTCAGCGCCCATCTTGGAAACGCTCCCGGGCAGTTATTTCCAGTCATACAACACCAGGCTCATATCTACTTGAATGGGGAGAGACCTATAAATCCGAAACGGATCGACAAGATGACGTTCAAACACGGATTTGAAATGACTGATAAAGTCTGACAAAAATGGTGTAAATAATTTGTGTTTTTTGGGGAAAAGAAAAAAAAAAGATTACTGTTTAATGTTAAAAAACGTTAGAAATAAATAAATAAATGTGATTTTGTTAAAATATGTATATTTTTGCATTAGGGATTTTTATTTTCTTATTTCTTATTTCTCTCATATTTTCAGTGTGAGATTAAGCTAATTAACCACAATGACATTTTTCATAACCTTTTTTACCCATCTTTACCAAGGGTGCCAATAATTCTGACTGTATTAGTAATTTATTAGCCTGCATGCTGCCTTTAAATAAATTATATGTTATGGAATAGGGAGCTTATGTGTAGCCTTTCACGAATATATCCATGTAGCTAATCCACAATAAACCGTATGTCCTCCTTATGTTCATCATGTCAAGTCAACAGGTTAGTTATGAAGCTTGGCTGCTGCTTTTGGGCTGGAGAGAAAACTAAAGCATAATGAGCCTGTTATGAGGACTTTCGTAACATTATTCAAAAACCAGTCAGGACTGTCGCAGAGACAGCGGTGCCTATATCTGTGCATGCGTCAGTGTAAGAATCTGATAGGCCACGCTTTTTCAGCTTACACCTTTACCAACAAGTTGATTCGTTTTTTGTATCGAAGGGCGGGACTTGCGTTATACAGCCACCATATTGAACGTTATGTGTTATCCCATTCATATGTCAATCAGTGAACTGTCTGACAGATTTGATTAGAATGAGTGACTGAATAACCGCCCCTTCTCTTCTTCCCTCTCTCCTTTTCGCCGTGTGCAGCAGAGGCCCCAGAAGCAGTCACTGGGCAAGGCGCTATGGCGTGAGTCGCACTGGAAATGCCTCCTTCTCACACTGCTCATGTACGCCTGCGCGCTCGCTATGACATGGTGCCGCCTAGCCATGGTGACGCGCCTCAGCTTCGACGGTGCCCTCAAGGGCAAGTCGATGGTGTACCACGACAGCGCCTGCTCTAACGGCTACGTCTACATCCCTGTGGCTTTCCTGCTCATGCTCTACGCGCTCTACCTGGTGGAGTGCTGGCACTGCTCGGTGCGCTCAAACCTGCAGTATAAAGCGGATTTGGAGAGCATAGTGGAGCGGGTGCAGCGGATGCAGCAGGCCACACCGTGCATCTGGTGGAAGGCCATCAGTTATCACTATGTGCGGCGCACGCGTCACGTGACCCGCTATCGCAACGGTGACGCCTACAGTGCCACACAGATGTACCACGAGCGGGTCAACATGAACGCAGCCGAGGCAGAGTTCGACTACGGAAACTGTGGCGTGAAGGATGTCTCCAAGCAGCTTGCGGGCCTGGAGGAGTTCCCCATTACCAAGCTCCGCTTCACCAAGTGCTTCAGCTTCGCCAACGCAGAGTCGGAGAACTCGTATCTGATGCAGAGGGCACGGTTCTTCACAGAAAATGAGGGCTTGGACGACTACATGGAGGCACGTGAGGGCATGCACCTGAAGAACATGGACTTCAGGGAGCATGTAATGGCCATGTCAGGCCGACTACCGTGGTTTTCAAGGCGTTGTGTGTTCTGGATAGCAGCAGGGCTGACGCTCTCTTGGCCCTTGCGTGTTCTGATCGAGTATCGCACGGCGTATCTTCACTACCACGTGGAGAAGCTGTTTGGCTTCGACTACGTGCCCTACTGCCACAGCATCCCCAGGGTGAACACAATCGATAGCACAGAGCTAGAGTGGCACATCTGCTCCAATCAGCAGCTGGTGCCCAGTTACTCCGACGCTGTGCTGATGGACCCGACTCAACTGTCGGCCCACGACTCCTTCTCCCCCCAGAACTGCGAGCACTGCCGCAGGGCCTTGAGCGGCTCGTCCATTTTCTCACGCAGCGCCCTTAGCCTTTTCTCACTAGGCCGTACGTATGGCAGCCTGAACAATAGCTCCGCCCCAGAGCACCACCCACCGTCTCCTCCAGCCTATCAGGACGCGCTTCGCTTCCCCGTGCTGATCGTGCACCGCAGCGACGGCTGTCTTAGCCATGAGCATCGCTCACTGCATCGCAATGGCTCTTGCGTGGAGACGTCTTTATGACCCAAGCTAAAGGCGGGAAAAGCCCCAGTCAGGGTTCTGCCAGACATTTCACAGAGGTTCTGATTGAGCACAAGTGGTTTGTGGGGATTCTGGTTAGAGCAAATATCAAGGAATGTATTTCAGGGATCTGAATGAAAACTCCTTCCCAGATACGGGTAATACGGAAATACCTAGTGCTTTAAACTTTAAGAATGAATGGAACTGCCTGTCCAAGTCTAGTTTTAGTATTACAGAAAAGAAACTGAATCGAATGTACACAATGTTCCCCTTACCCCAAATCTAGTATTTCATCCAAGTTACTTGTTAAGTTTTTGCACTGGGCCTACTAGGCTAATGTAGGAATCTTATAGCTATGGGTTTAGCATTGTGCAAACTGCATGAATAATAATAAATAATCCCACACTCTTATTATTTAGACATGCAGTTTGCACAATGCTAGACTGGAGGCTATAAGCTTCCCTTACTTGCTGGCTTCATTAGCCTTGTAGGCCCAGTGTGAAACTCAAGCAAACTTCAAAAACCAAACATGTCATGACATGATCGACTCGACATTTGAAGTAACAGAAACATTATGTACATTGAATTTTTTCCCTTTAATATATTACAGGTGAATACACACTTTTCCAACCATTAGAGCAAACACAGAAGCAAATACAATTATTTCATTCTTATGCATAACAAGAGTATTATAAGCCAGAATATAGTAACACAACACAGCAGGCTGATGAAGCAGCATAATTGGAAAATGATGCAGCTAATTCTGACTGCTGCAGGCCAGCTCACTTTTTTTGCTGTGTTAGCTCAGGCCCTCTGTAATATAAAAAGGTACTACTATAGTCCTGAATCTTCTGGAAATGCTTTGAACTCTAATTGTCATGTAATATCAGCGGATATTTTGAAATCAAATTGATGGTGAAAGCAAATAGTGTTTGACATGCAAAGAGTTTGTTCCAATGGTAAAAGGTAAAGAAAATCTGTGATGTGATGATCACTATATCGCTATGATGAGGTAAATACAAGCTTCAATTTTAAATCGATTAAATGATGAACTGGTAACATCTGCGCAGTATGAAGGCAAACTGAAGTTCCAGTTTTGAAGTAAATGTAGAGATAATGCTGAAACGTTGAAGAAGAATGTTCTTGTAGTTGGTCACAACATTGCAGTATAATGTTGTGACAATAACAATAAATTTTTAGTTAGCCAACTTTATGTAATTTGAAACATTTTTATGTAACAACAGCATACCTTCTATGAAATTTTACACAGTTTATTTTCTGACAAACTTTCTCTCATTTACACCTCTTTATAAAAGGCTTTAAAATGTTGTCACGGTATTTAAAGCAACCTGAAAATATTTAGGTCTTTTTTCCCCTTTTAAGTTTCTTTTAGTTTTTTAATTGTAAAGGCCATTATCTATATTGGACTTAGAAATTCTGTCATTATGATGCACCTTCATACTTATATATATATATATATAATTGGGGTGTGTGTATATATTAGTGTGTGTGTGTGTGCGTGTGTGTGTGTGTAGAAGAGGGGAATTGGAGCACCGTATCTATGGCAACTATCGCCATCTTACCTACTTTTCTTCCTCCGTCTCTCTTTCAAACTCAAACACAATTTTATGGTGCTGCCGTTGCACACAAACCGGTTCTTCCCTTGATGGTACATATCGACACACTTCACATAGTGTGTGTGTGTGTGTGTGTGTGTGTGTGTGTGAGAGAATGCTTTCAGTTTGGCCCTTTGGTCAGTGGGTATGCAGCGGATTAAGACCTGAGTGTGTGTATGTGTGTGTGTGTATGTATGTGTGTGTTTGTGTGTGTGTGTGTGTGTGTGTGTGTCCTTTTCCACTCTATCAGTGTGCAAGTGTTCACTCCCCCTCCCTCCCTCATTCCCTCCCTCCATCCCTCATT
>JAOUQW010000009.1:17276173-17287315 GCA_028565825.1 Olivaichthys viedmensis | reverse complement strand
GCTCTTCTGATGGTGTGCTCACTTTTGGTCTGTGCCTGATCGTGCTTTGGATACAACTGATCCAGTTTCAGCAAAGCATTTTAGAGTATCATACAGTGGCAATGAAAAAAATCCCAGATTTTTAATGTGGTCTCAGACTTTTGGACCCCACTGTATATGCTGTGGTGTTTCTGACAGTGCTCGTTCTTGTTTAAGGTATTGTTCAGTAATGTAAAGCTATTTTTGGAAATTCTTACAGATGACATTTATTCAGAACCTCGCCCTGGTGTCATGAACACTGTCACATACTCTGAGCTGTGTGTGTTACCTGTGTCTTGTGGAAGCCTAGTCCAGTCATGGGCACCCTAATGCTGATTTTAATGTGTGTGTTTTTTTTATGTGCTCAGCTAATGAAGGGGCTACTTGTTGAGTTGAATCAGAGAAAACACTAAAATGTGCAGTGGGCTCCTCAGAACTGGGACTAAGAACTATTGCACTGGTTTATAATGGCTATGAGCACTAGCACTAAATACCACTAGATGGTATCAGTGACTAGAGGATGAAATTGTTGAGTCAGTGTGCCCTGTGTAAGCTTTTTTTAAATATATTTAAATATATACTGACGTCTACATATGTTTATAGTCTGCCTTATTGGCTCAAGGAACTAAACAGGTTTTCTTTTAGATTCCAGACAATTTCATTTTGTTGTACATTTCCCCTGGGTAATCATTTTACCTTGTGTTATTTATATTACTTTATTAGTTATTTAAGATTACAGTCAGTGGATCTGTTCACTGTGGCCTCCCTATTGAGCTTAGCCAGCTAAAGAGACAGTAGAGAACAACATTATGTTCTCTTCACACTTAAAATTTCTTAGCTGATCTGTTTTAGGAACGCTGTCCACCTAGTGGTAGACCAGCCACCAGCTAAGAACTGGGTTTTGGTTCCTGAGGTCATAAGTTTGATCCCAGAGGTTGGTTAGTTTAGTTGGTTCCTGTATACTAAGTTTTGATTGGGGGAAAAACTCTGTTGGGTCAAACGACAAGAATGTCAAGAAAATTCCAGCAATCAACAATACATCACTGCCACGGTTGGATGATTTTTGCTACTACCACCAAAATCCGCCATGAACCTTGGGGTTACAATTGATGATCTTGTTCTATTAAACCACTGCAGATGATCCACAACACAGTGGCACGTCTAGTCTTCAGTCAACCAAAACGTGCACACCATACACTTCCTTTACCTCACTCCTCTGGCTCCCTGTCTCAGCTTGCATCAAGTTTACGTCCCTGATGCTTAGCTCTAGAGTAAACAATGGAGCTTTACCCACCTACATGGATTCGTCAGGGCCTACGTTTCGTCCAGATCTCCCCAGTCTGTGAGTGATCGGCAGCCGGTGTACGTGTACATGGATGCCTCACTTGTAAGTTACTTTGGATAAAAGCGGGTGCCAAATAAATATAAATATTAAACCGACAAAATAACTCAAAGTGAAGTAAATTCATTTCTTTTGAAATAACAGGTTCATTGAAAGCAAAGTTAATAATTACGACTACAAGCTAAAACAAGTACAAATGAGACTGGGAGCAGGCTGGGGTGGCACAGATTCTCGATATTGTCCTAACTGAATTACACTTCCTCCACGTGAATTTATTGCTATATAAATGTATATAGCTGATATTTGACTAGTGAAACAAATATAAGTACTTGCTTATTTTGACATTTGGATTAAGCTGAAACATGGGAATAATGCAATCAAATGTAATAACACTTTGTGTTAGAAAAGGAACCCATGAAGTGCTCATGCATTGAGACACATGACGTATGGGGTGAATGAATTTAAGGCAGTTACAAGAGACTACTACACTGATTTTCCCTTCAGCTTATTAATATGCTTAATCAGAAATCACACCTTCCATGAATACACTCTTAGGTGTCACATAACACGACAGCAATCGCCTACATCTCAGTTATCAGTCTATTTCCGGGGTTATACTTGCTGCGTGACTACGTGTACGCGTGTGGACGACCTCATCTATGCAACCGTCATTGATCACATACTCGCTTCCGTAGGTAACTTATGTAACTTTACATAAGACAAATTAATGATATGAAATGTAGACGCAAACGTAGATCATGGTCTTATTTGGTGAATGGCCACACAAAGATTCAGGGTAATTTATCGCACTGCAGTCTGATTCATATCTTAGCCTATATCTTATTTTAAATGCCACACCATTCATTCATTATTTACACCATTCTTTGGATTGCAGAGGGTCCAGTAGATGTCATGCCATTGCAGATGCAGAATGAACCATCTCATCTTAGAAAGGACAGAATTACAGAGGAGCCCTTATTCTGCTTAAAGGAATTGTTCTGCCAAAAAATAAATTTACACTGTTTTTCCCTTATCCCAAATGTAGCCAAGACATGTTTGGTGCCTAAAGTTTTCTTCTGTAGTTTTGCAATGAAACTACGAGGCAAATTTAGCTATTAAGTAATGGAAGTTTGTCTCACTCCAAATTTTTTTGATAAATTTGTGAAAAGTCTTCATATACTTGCATTACATGATATCGTTAAGCTATACACCTAATTTTAAAATAAACAATTGTCTAAAATACCAGGGATAGTCTGTATAGTCAGTTCATTTCTATAAGGTACGGTATTATGTACAATTGTATTGTTACGTCATATCTTTCGCATCTGTATTTCTGTATTTAACACACCTGTACCAGCTATTCAGTGTTCTTGATTTCTTGGTTAAGGTGTGTTGGGACTTGAGGGAAAAAGATACAGACTCTGGGGACTGCGTTGTGGAATGTTGGGTTAGATATTATTGCAATCCAGTGGTAAATGAGGCAAGGGTACAGTAAAGGACATCATCAATTCGGAATTCCTGTTAATGGTGTTAACAGTCAGCATTTCCAGTATCTCTGACTTTGGAGGTTTTTCATTGCAGCATTCTCCCACAATTAATGCTCAAGTTGTATGCATAGCAGGACACTAAAGCGCTTGTTTCCCTTGGCGTAGCGCTGCCTGATTGAACTCATCAGCTAATTTCCAGAGGTGAGTTAAATTAGGTGCGTTAGAGGAGGAAAAACACCAAAGTCCGCAGTGCTATGGCGGTACTGGTGCCGGAACCATCACTGTTCTAGGAAACCAGCAAACCTTTGTCAGAACCAGCCGTGTTTTCACCAGCAAGTAACAAACCATTACATAATCAGACATGGCAGTTTCATAATGCACACTGTAAAAATAGTAACAACTGTGGAGGATTTTACAAGAACATATTTTACCATTCAAAGTAAAATCCATTATTGTCTCTACGCAGCACAGCAACTACACGCAAGACAGATACGTGTTATTACTTGTAGCTATTTAGCTGCTCAAAGGAAGTCTTTTTAGCTTTAGTGTTAGTAGCTTCTATTTAGTTCAATGCAATTGCCAATAAAACAGTTGTTTCTTCCTCCGTTCACAGCTATAATATTCAATTTTGCTAATTCTTTCAACTATAATCTATAAAACCATCACACAGATAACTTGAGTAGCTTGAGTTATTGTCATGGCGACAACATATGGCCTCCCCAAAGCCCCTGACAACCAGTTCTTGGTTGCAGAACAATTTTATTGAATGAGAACCGCCTTTTTTGTGCGATGGAAATGAGTTTGCAGTTTGGAGTTTTCCTTGATCAACTCATCATCTAATTAGAAGGTTTAGGGAATTAATAAGCTGTTGGAATCTAAAACCAATGTAAACATAATCATATAAAAAAACAAATTATGGCTTCTGAGTGTCACAAAAGTAAAGCATTCGCCCCATTGCCGGCAGATCGCAAGTTCGAATGCCGACGAAGCTACAGCCATCCATGGCCGGGAGTTGGAGAGAGCATAATTGGCCCTGCTCTCTGGGTGGGAAGGATGGCATTACTCTCTCACCCCTGATGATTGGAGCGATACTAGTCAATCGTAGGCATCTGTACGGAAGAGGGCAGTTAGCGTCTCCTGCAAGTGTGTTCAGCTGCCCTGTGACGTTGCATTAGCAGCAGTTTGAAAAGATGCGGTGAAAGAGCTGCACATGTCTCGAAGGAAGCATGTGTTAGCCTTCACCCTCCCCAGTTGGTAGCTGTCGTGTGATAGGGGAGAACTAGCTAGTGGGTGGGGATTGGCAATGACAAGAAATTGGGAGAAATTTTTATTGCAGAACTGGGCTGCTTGTGAAATAGACGCCACCACCACCACCACCAACAACATAATCATCACATTCAGTCTTTTTCGGGGGTTTGGGCAGAACACTTTTCTTGGTATGTTTAACTCTATCTGTTTAGTGTACAAACTTCAGTGTTGTCCTTCAAATAGTTGGCACTGTCATCAGGAAGTGGTTTGGGGTTCAAAGTCTGAAAAAAGAAAAACAATCTTACCCCCAGTGAGTTGTGCAATTAATTGAAAACATTGAGTCCCCTTGGGTTAGACATGTAAGTCTGGAGTTCAGATTGTCTCTTGCTATTCACCCCTGTACCCGCTTTATTATTATTATATTGTTAAGGAGATGAATCCAATATTGCGTGACTTGAAAAGTGCAGATATGATTTGGTTCATGTTGTGATGTTTCACATCATGGGCTTCTCTGAATTCATCATAAAATGAATTCAGAGAATGCCACTGTTTCAAATGCCACTGTTGTGGAGTGCAAGGATTATTCAGTGCAAAGCGTGCATGTAAATGTTACGAAAGCCACAAGCTTTTTTCTTTGACACTTCAGAGAGAGAGAGAGAGAGAGAGAGAGAGAGAGACAGAGAGGAAAAGAAAGAGAGAGATAACACAGGAAGCACTGTGGAGGCGACTTGTTGGTACAAAGGTGAAACACCCGCATCAGTCTTCACAGCAGGGCTGCGTCAATACAAACATTCTTTATCTGATTTGGGTAGTTACCAGATTATTCAATCGGTCATGTAAACACTATACTGTGATATCTTATATCGGATTTAGGCTGTTATCGTAATTTAAGAAATGCTGTATTTTAGTCCAATAATCCGGTTATTCCGTGCATGCATTTGGGTGTCCCGATTTTGCTGAGTGACCGGCGTCCATGGGTCACCAAGGGTGGCGCTTAAGTTCATTTTCATCAGCCAATCACGAACTTGATCATATAACATCACCACTAACCTTTCTTTTCACCTCTGTAGTGCTGAGCATGAATTAGTTTTAATTTTAATAACACAATAAAATAGTTTAAATACAGCCCTGTGCTAACAGCCACTTCCCTATATAACTTAGCTAATGCTAGCCAAGTTTGCTAGCAAGCTAGTTACTGTTTAGTAAACTATTTTATTGTGCAATTAAAACCGGTCGGCGAGTTCACTGGCAAGTACGCTAACATTAGGCTAACTATTATACTCTGTATTTAAAACCTGGCGCGAAGCTGAATTTTTACAACACGTCCCTCTTATTATTATTATTATTATTATTAACTGACTAAGATTTTTCTTTAAAAAGTTTTCCCATTATCACATTACTTAATTACTTGTAAATGAGTCGATCCAATTATTATAAAAACAAGTTGTTTTTACAGATTAGTTTGCACGTGTAAACATATTACATAAGACGTTATTGAGACAGCAATATTCGATCAATGGATTTTGGACACATTTCTTTTGGTTGGTTCTGTTTCCACAGTGTCAGTGCGCTAAAAATTCTAAGCTCTTACACAACAGTTACACAACATTGCTACGCGTGGTATAGACCAGAGGGGCCATTGAACATTTCCTAAAACTCTTCATTGTGCTTTATTTAGGCTGTCCATGTCTTTCATTCAGGACCAAAATGTTATGATGAGCATTCATGTCCAAAAAGAGAACATTTGTTCCTATAATTTCTCACCCTGAACAGTTTTGTTTTTCTGGCATCAGTCAAGCATCATTAATGGTCACTGATGGCTGAACATGCATTGAAGCATTACTATATAATCAACAGCTTACAGATGGAGTGCCACTACATTATGCAACATGGAAGCCTCTGTTCATGTACACACTCACTGAGGAGGCCAAGTCATGTAGCGTTTTCTAAAGGGACTTAAAAAACAATGCTAACATGGCTCAACAAGGTGTATAAACAAACCATACTGACTGTATAGTTCATATACTTGAGTGCATTTTTATGTGTCTATTCTGAGAGGTGATGTTTTTCACAGGAACATGACTGCAGGCTCTCGAGATATCACACTCTCACTGAAGTGCAACAGGCCTAAACCAGTTAGAGCATCAATGAGTTCTGCATCCGTTAAAGTATTTTTTTTTTTTTATCAGGATAGCAAATTACATGTGCATTATTCCATGTTATAACTAAAGAACCTCAGCTTTATTCACACTTTACAGCTGTCTTAAAAAGCGCTCTTAACTGGGAAGGAGGAAATGGTAGCACATGTTCGACAAGTAGACTGAATTCGCAGAAAAACCAAATCTGCCCGCGTGATCATTGCCGACTTCCTCTGTGTGCAGAACAATCTTTGAGCTCACCTTTGAGAATTCAATGAGAATTTATCTCCATTACGCAATAGTCTCGTATGATACCATGGGACGAGATGTATTGGAAATAATTTTTACAAATGAAGGACAAAGTTTATTGTAGTGAAAGAAAGTGGGATATTAACATATCACACACACACACACACACACACACCACTAATGTACAAGTGTCATCATGAAAGTGCCAAAAGAGGCTGATGCATAAAACCAAGAAAAACCTAATTCGTCTTAAAAGAATAGTTAGGCAAAAAATCTAATGTACACAATTTTCTGCAAATGTGGTCAATCAGCCAAGACATGTTTGAGGTTTGACGTTTGCTTATATTTTATTTAGCTAATTGTAGCTACAGAATAATGGAAGTCTATGTCACACATCTTTTTTACAAATACATGCCCAAGAAAGTGGGAAAATAGCAAGGATAGTCTGTATTTACAAATTTTAAGTTCAAAGTGAAACTATATTATAAGCCGCATAACGTTGAGCTTTTCGGTACAATTCCGCCTTCAAATTTTGAGACGCAAGGCCTAGGGGGCAGAATGATACCAAATTGCACTAAGGAAAAAAGTGGTTTGGTCCAAGATGGCTGCCCTCATAAGGTTACAGTGTTCAGCTATACGGTGAAGTTTTGTTCATGTTTACAGGTTATAGATTGTCCTAAACCACACTGGTAAGCCTGCGTGACGTTACTGAAGACCTGGATGCGGTTTGAGGCAGCTATTTATGGCAAATATTTATGGAAAAGATTTTGGGTGAGACGGACTTCCATTACGTTAGCAACATTCGCCTTGTAGCTCCAGTGCAAAAGGAAAGAACTGACTTTTCGCCAAATTATTCCTTCAACAGATCGTTCTATTTACATATTGTTCTATTTACACAAACATAGCTTCACACTGGTGATATTATTTTTACATTAGCATATTAAATAGGTTTTAGAAATGGGGGGGAAAAAGACACTGCCATATATTATATGTCCCAGCCTAACAAGTGCATTGTGAAAATAATAAACAGTTAAGGGTCCAATATTTACACATAAGACTCCTTTGCATAGGAGAGTTCCTCAAACACAGGCTGACTGCACCTACGGTTGATTTTTTCGGTTCTGGTGCAGCCCACAGACTCAGACATGGCTCTTTGCCTAAATGAGCTCTGCTGAGGTGCAACTACAGCATCGTTCGAGAACTTAAATTGGTCCAAAAGTTGGTTTACGGGACAAGTGTCCAGGATGTAATCGTTCATGGAGACAGGACGAGATCTTCTGCCCAGCTCTCTCGCGTTGTGGACAGTCATGGATCGGTATTCCGGAGGCGCTTGCAGGACTCCGGACATTACGGCCTGCTCATAGGATGGCGGCCTGCCAGGGTCACGACTGTCCACATGATCAAAGACCTCGATGGCTGAGAGTGGCCGCTGACGCCTCACTTGCTCGTCCGGAGCCTCCACCTCATTCTGAAAGTCTTCCTGCAGCGTCCCGCATGGAAAAACACCCTCTTTCTGCGCCTCCGTTTTCTTGGAGCTTCCCCTGATAATGGAGAAATTTCCCAGGCTCCTGGCTCTCTTAAATGGAAACGTACGCCTCGAATCCGTGTCCATTTTGGATTTCACGCTGAGAGACGATTGTCTCTCAGGTTGGTTTTTTCGAGAGTTGGATGGGGAGGTCAAAGGAGAGCTGGCAAACACTGAATTCTCTGAGATGTTTGAGTTAGCACTCTCCAGAGAACAAGATGAGGAGCAGGAGCCAGTTTTGCATATGACCGGGACGTCCAGGGTTAGACTGCCAGTCATTTTTCTCAGCAAAGGTTGCGACTGCCTCCTCTGCGCCTGCAGGAACGAGTCGTCTGAGATTTGCTTCTTCAGCGGCTGGCCCTCGTACTCTCTAGCCATGGAACAGTCGTCGTGACTGCGTGCCAGGAATCGGTGGTCCTTCACGCCGGCTGAGGGAAAGATGGTAGGCTCGGAGCTACGCCGGTCGAAGGGCTTGGTGAAAGTCTCGAAGATGTCTTCTGAGGAGTGGGAATGATCAGTCGAACACTGGATTCGGATGTGAGGACATCCCTGTTGTACGTGTCCTGATGCCTCTCCACTCTCTCCGTCTCCATCGAGGTTGGTGCCGTCATACGCTGAGTCATGGTGGTGCAAAGACACGTTATCTGTGTAAAATCAAAGTTGCAATATGACTTATAGGGTGGATTATGTATTCTTAAAAAGTATATTTGTGTTATGTCATGTTTCCGTTCCCTTGAATTTCTCCCTTGCATCTAGTGTACCATTTTAGAAGAAGAGCAAGGTGCCTGGATTTGCCAAAATTCTTAAAGGACCTGCACTTATTATTTGGTCTTATTAGCTTGGTTTTCTATACCCGAGTTATCGCCCAGCTCTTCTTCTTCCGGGTCTCCAAGAAGAGTCAGGATCTTTTCTCCAAAGATTTCACAGCAATTTTCAATCAGGAACTGGGTTAAGCTCGTCACCTAAAATACAGAATGACAATAATGACCTTAAGCATAGTAATTATAGCATTGTACATAGTGTAGCATAGTTATGCATGGTGAGAGGAGCTAGTGAAGCAGTTATATGTTGTTTTTTCCCCCCCTGCAGGCCTGAGGTAAACTAGCTAAATTAAATGTCATGCAAGCATGAAGAGCTGTTAAAAACAAAAAAAGCTAAAATCTATTTTTTTTATAGTTACCATACAATGAGTTGTCAGTTTATTAGGTACATCTACCATATTGGTATGCAATTACTGACTGAAGCCCATCTTTTGTCATGCACAGTGTGTCAGCCTCCCTCTACCCTGTCCATCAATGGAAAGGGATCACTGTGGTCTTCAACTGCACACCTAGAAGGTAGCTGTGTCTAATAAAGTGGCCAGTAAGTGTACATGTACACTACCTAGAAAAAGTTAACAACACCCTGTATTAACATTTTGGTTGGATTTTAAGCAGTGGGCTCTCAAATGAGATAACCTACGTAATGAATGGGTGTAAGTGAATGCAAGTGAATTCAGAAATGTATGTGATGTTTTATTTTATTTGAAATAATGTAGATCTAATTGGAAAAGGCCCATTCTTGACCACTCTAATGAGGAACTTGCAGCTACAACATATATTTGTCCTACAGTTGATACTAGGACCGTCTCTCAGTCCTTTAAGGTAAACCAGGGTTAAGCCTGGTTAAACTGGTTAAACTGGTTTACCCTCCAAGTGCCCGTGCTTTTAATAACTCATCATTTGGAGCCCTACTTTTGACTATGAGTGTTAATGTCTATAAAAAATAGCCCAGGCTGGTTTTACAGTGAATATTTCCATTGCAGTGCTGCTTAAAATAGCCCTAAAGTAGTTCATAGGTATTTCACCCTCTGTTCTGATATAGCTCTGATACGCCTCTGATACAGCTCTGATTATTTCCTGTCATTGTGAAAATGAACACAACCACCCTAGTCCATTTTGTGCATCTGCACCGTCTTAGTTTGGTTTCTCTGCCTGCTTTCTCAGGCTGTTTGTGCTCATACAATTCACACTCAAACTAAAACATTTGCCTAGTGAAAACTAGAATGCTGTGGTTTGTCATGCGTTGACAAACTACACTTTGATCTTGACGAGCTTAGTAAGAGCGAGATGGCAGGTGTCGAACCTTATCGACCATGCTCATGTCCAGCGGCTGGCTGCTGAGCTGCAGCAGAGTCGGTGAGATGCAGATGGCCAAGTTTTTAGGATCCATTTTGTTCTTCTCTGATCGCTGGATAATGTGGCGCAGCAAACAGAGCAGGTGCTGCAGCAGGACGCTGTTGGCTTCGGGGAGTTTGGAAACCATCCTAAACGCAGAGAGAACACAGAAGGGAGGAAATTAGAAGAGGAAGAACAAGAAATCAGTTTGCTGCTCTTTTTACCGGGCTCTGTCTGTGTTATACTCTGGCTGAAAATTCCAAAAGCAGAAGTGGCGCCCTGACATTTTAATATGTTGACACTGACATGGGGTTATTCCCTATTTGACCCGTCTGAGAGGGAAAAATCCACTGAGCCCTTCTTTCTATTCCTCTTTTTGTTTCTGTTTTGAGCCAGTGAAGTTAGGTGCTTTCTTAAAATACAAAAACTGTGTGTGTGTGTGTGTGTGTGTGTGTGTGTGTGTGTGTGTATGTATGTAATCAGAATCAGTATCGCTTTTATTGCCCAATGGTTCACATTGAAACAAATATTGATACAAGCAAGAAATAAACTGAGTAGAATAAGAAATAAGTGCTTTCTTTCTGCCTCCATCCTCTCTTCACAGTGTGTTTATGACTATAATATGAATGTGGACTCTCTGCTTACCTTCTCAGTTCAGCGCGTCTCTCCTCTGCCTCCTCTTTCTCCAGTGCTTCAATCCACTCAGGATAGAGCTCGGCCACCAGCAGACTTCCAGGAAGCTCCCTCAGGAAAGTCTGGCAAGTGAGATCAAAATTATTCATTCACTAACTGATATCTTCCACCACTGACATTTTTTGGAAATTTTTCCACTTAAGTGATTGAATTAGATTGAGCTCCTGAGTCAGCTCCTTGAATTCTGTATAGTTAGTGTATACTGTGTTTTTATTGTCCTGTGTATTTATTGTTCTGTGTATTTATTGTACTGTGTATTTATTGTCCTGTGTATTTATTGTTCTGT
>JAOUQW010000009.1:17259448-17270315 GCA_028565825.1 Olivaichthys viedmensis | reverse complement strand
TAGAATAAGTCTGTAATGTAATGAAACGTGGAGAAGGTGAAAGGGGTGTGCAGACTTTCCGGCTTGACTGTATGTGATTTCTTAAGCCCATTTTTCACCTTTTTTTTTTTCCTGCTCAGTCTTATTTCTTTCACGGTTTCTAGCTAGAAAAAATACAGAATACAATATTGCTGCTATATTTTGCAGTGTATGGCCGTAATCTAAACATCACATGGGTTATTTTTCAGCCTGTGGTGTACTACTTTAGCAGTGCGCATAGAAATGCAATTCTTATTGGATTAGTAGGGGCAGTGGTGGCTCAGTGGTTAGGGCACTGGGCTACTGATCAGGACGTTGGGGGTTCAAACCTCAGCTCCGCCAAGCTGCCACTGTTGGGCCCTTGAGCAAGGCCCCTGCTCCAGGGGCGCTGTATCATGGCTGACCCTGCGCTCTGACCCCAGCTTACCAACATGCTGGAAGAATCAATTTCACTGTACTGTACTTGTATGTGTATATGTGACAATAAAGGAGCATTCTATTCTATTAACTTGATGTGGTCATATACAGTGGTACTGCCTGTTTTTAATGATCTGTAACGGTCAGTACAGGTATTTGCATGTTATATTTATTAAACCAATGCAAGAAAACACAGAAATGAATGCTCCACGACCAGCGTAATTCATGTGCGAGCCGCCACCGGTGTAAAATGAACAGCATCGCGGAATTTATTTATTTTTATAACTGTTCTACCTAAAGGCCTTTTGCTAATGAAATTTATTGTAGTTTCGGCTACATTTTTTGTGGCTTAAAAAAGACTAAACTTCCGTTGCAATTACTTTGTCAATTATGCTGACATAATTGACAATAAGTGGGATGGGAACTCCTCATAATCAGTTTATCCGCAATTGCACTTTTCTACCACTAGGGGGTTCTGCATAAGCATGGTCAGGAGTAGTTCCCATCCCACTTATTGTCAATTATGTCAGCATAATTGACAAAGTAATTGCAACGGAAGTTAGGGAACTAACAACTACGAGAAGCTTATAGACGCAAGTTTAGCATAGTACAAACTGCATGTCTAAATCATCATTCATTCAGTGTATTATTAATCATTTCGTAACTTATTGCTTTTCCCTAAAGTACATGAGATACTAAACATAAAAAACAAACAAAAAAAACCCAACAACTCATTTGTGTCTAGTTGATATCATTTAGATCTACTTTATACAGGTTTTTAGTGAATAAAATAATGAGTGTTGAATAACAATATAACAGTTGATTTCACACTTTTAAAAATGGTAGTGCTTTTATTTATAAACATTCTATTTGGATACAGTTTACTCCTCAATGACCCATAAATAAAAACCTTCAAAAACCTCATAAAAAGTTAATTAAGCATTTGAAATGATGTTTATAAAAGGAAAATGAAGCTACAATCCTGAAGCAGAAATCGAGACAGCACTCTGCTTTAATTGTGTGTATAATTAATGTGCGAAAGTGTTTGTGAGTAATGTGATGGACGGACGTCCCATCCTTGCACCGAGTGTTCCCCGGGATAAGTTCTGGATCCACCGCAACCCTGACCAGGATAAAGCGGTTACTGAAGATGGCTGGATGAATAATTAGTCTATGCACCTCTGCTGCAGAAAGAACAAACCCAACCCCGACCGACACATTTGACTGCCGTCGATATTTCCACACAAATTAAGCGATGACTTCACAACCCATTTATCTTTATGGCGCGGTGCAAGTTTTGGATTTTGGCTCTGATTAAGTCTGCAAGGAAAGTGGGTCAAGTTGGAAAAACACAGTAGTTCCCAATAAACAGGTCTTAGGAGCCCAGTGGGAGGCCGAGGAGACAACAAACACACCGTAAACAGCATACGCCTGTTGTTCTACAAACTTCTAGAGGAAAGAACAGGTAAAAAGGTGCCAATTGGCTGGTTATCTATTATACCCACTAGGGCCCCGTTTCCCTCTCCGTTTTTCCTTGGTTGAATAACCATTCCATTATTTTATCAGCTCAAGTGCCGTTTGTGAGACTCTACTAACCTTTCTGATTATTTTGCTTTTGTGTTTGCTTTTTGTGTTGATTTGTAAATGTGAGAAATCCACTATATAAATACATGAAACTACATACAACGTTTTTAGATTTTAGTCATTGTTAAAAATAAAATATTGTGATAATATCGTTAATCATGATAAAAAGTTAGGCAATTATCATGATATGAAAACTCAGTAAATGCCTAATGTGGATCATTTTTTCCTTTTAGAAGAAGCTCATCCACAAATACAATCATACATACATAATAGCCCAAGACTGATATATAGTTTTGCAGATACAATCGACGGATATTAAGGTTCCACAGAATTCTGGTTTGTCAGGTGAAAATCACACTGTTAAAGTAGCGCTAATGTCTCTCTAAAAGTTTGATATGAAAACCGTATTCATGAATGTGATGCTTTTTGAACAACTAAACACACTGTAGGACACCAGGAAGAGCTAATCACTCACAAACATTTTTTTGTGTTTGTGCATACAGTTTGTATGCAGTTGCTCTCCTGGACGACTGTAGCATCATCAGGATTCAAACTCGTGATTTTCCGACAGGGTAAAACGTCCTATTTGAGAGTTCATGTTATTGACTTGATATAGAGTTAGGTTATAAGTACTTATATTGAGGAGTGGCTTGTTTTATATGCATGTTGCTGTTTCTGCTGGTTATCGGAGTTTGAGAAATTGACAATCCTATCAGTAAAACCCCATTTAACTAAAATGATTGGTGTCTGCTTAATTTTCTGACTGTATAAAATTATACTGGTTATCAGAATCGTTAGTTCTTTACAACAGTATCAGTGAGAATTTTTTAGATTGGTCAGGCCTTAATAAATATCAGGCGTACTACTAATATGATCTTTGTGGGATAAAAAGTTAAAAGGATTGTCCAGCAACTACAATTATGTAACTCATTCCCAACAAGTCCAACTGGTCCAGATCCGAAATTCTTCCAACATGTTTAACCATATTAAAATACTGGATTTGGAGAAATAAACAAAGCTACTGGCTCACATGTGCAATCTGCTTGACTGAACAGTTGGCTTTATGTTATAAAAACAGCAGATGAATCCAAATAAAAAAAATCACTCACCGGTCTTATTGCGGCGGCAGCTTCATCATAGCTTCCCCTCCTCATAGCAACGTACAGGTTGGTGTAACACACCACAGTCCAGAATAGAGAGCTCTTCAACACTCCAGCCTGAAAGTGAATGCCTAAGCTCCCTTTCTCATCTTTTTCAGAGCGCACTAATGAGGCTGGAAACAATGGAGGGCTCCTGAGACAGGATGAGGACGAGACTCTGCACTCTCATTTCCAGCTCGGTAGCGATGCACGTAAATGAGGACAGTGCAAATGACGCAGCAGAGACAAATCATTAAAGCAACGAGGAGAATGACGGATACAGCCTCCACCCACAAACCTCCTGGAGTTTATGTAGTGAGGTGTAAACAGTGTAAGAAAGTTAAATAAACCATGGAATTGTAAGTATTATAAATGATTACTGATCATTTATTTTATTAAGAGATACACCAGTCCAATCGCTAATATTGGAAATAGAAAGAATAAGACACTCCCTTTTTTTCCTTACTTTCTTCCTTCCAGAGGCATCAGAGACGTGAGGGACGGGGTGGGGGCTGCCCTACACTTTTAAAGAAATGTAATTCTGTAACCCATACTTTTTTGTCTCGCGATGGAAAAACTTTTGTCAAGCAAGATATAGGCCTACTGTGGAAATGTACTGTACATTTAACATTCTGCTATGAAACTAAATAAGTATAAGCAACTTACCTGCAATGGGCTTAGGCTGATACAGATGTGTGCGTGTTGTGCTTTGCTCATCGAGGTTGGAGCGGTGCTACATCATGACTCAAGTCTAAAAACTATGCGCTAGACATCTATCTATTAACGTAAGAGTGTTTAAAAGGAAATTCCACTGACCTTTCAAAAGTTCATAACGAAGAATATCAAAGAAACGTTCAAGGTTTCTTCAAGCACAGTATTTCCTTTAGGAAAGAAAAAAAAACATGGCTGTTGCTTGTAAGTTTTTGTACCCAGGCATGACACACAGATAAATATCCAAATTAATACAATTGAGAATATTATATGAGAATACTATACATTAGAACAAGTAAGTGTGTGGACTAACAGATCGTTTGCTAAATGCAGCTTTTATTAGTCACTGTAGAAAACAATATTCTCGACAGAGCATCTACACTGACTCCAATGGGAATAATGCAATTAAAGTATTTACCCAGCTGTAATCCTGTTTGTGACTCAGTTAATTAATTAAATTTTCTCAGAAGTATACTCTGGTAAAAGAAAAAAGAAAAAAAAAGAGGACAGTTATTGTTTCCTCAGTCTCAAGCTCTTTAATCCTCTTCCTGTATTAGTGAATAAACACTGAGCACTGAGACACTTTAGAGTGAATCACTTTCAAAGACAGCCATTAAAAGAGGTTTTACCTGATACCTGGAAACTGTAGTCTTAAAAGAGCAGGTCGACCAAAAACGAAACGTACATGATATTTTTGGCCAAACTGTTTTGTTAAAGATTTTCATATGGTTATATTACAATATATACTTATAAACCTTTATATAACAGTGTATCCAAGACATACAATTAACAGCAGAGTTATTGGCACCCTGCATGAAAATGACCCAAAGTGAATATATACAAATACATACAATGAGCTTAAACATATGGGGACGCTGTATAGTTTTATTTTAACACACTATTTTTTTCAAACATAAAGCATAAGCTTTCTGAAATGTCAATATAAAAATTATATAATTATTTTGTATTTATTTGAAATATTATTTAGGGGTGTCAAAAATGTCGCTACATATGTTTTTGAGAGAGAATACCATTATCTAAAAAAGACGTTATTACAAGAAAACATTTTGTTAGAGGAAAGGGTAAGTAGTTTTTCCAGTTGTTCGAGTGGAAAATTGAAACAATCTTTTTTTGAAGGGCCAACAGTTCTGAAGTTCAGAGTATTTGTAAGATTCCAGTATCCGCCATATTTACAGCTTTTGTCAGAAATGTCCTGTCTCTCGGAAATGTCTTATCTGTAAATATACTGAACATAGGTGGAAACTTGCAAATAAGACTCTGTGCAATTTTACCATGTAATGAATACTTGACACATTTTTCATTGTCCTCCTTTTAGCATTGACGTCAGCTCTACTCCACGAACAGGCAAGATTTGAAACAAGCACTGTGGTAAAGAACTGTGTGTTCTCTATAAGGCTGAAAAAGGGAAAGCCACTGTTGGCACTCACTGTAGAAACATAAAGTTGACTTTATTTCAGTGGTATTTAAGGTTCTCCACATCATCTGGGTTCACAAAGACAGGAATGCTGCTCTGATAGAGACACATCAGAGACATAGAACAAATCAAAAGACCTCCAATGACAAAAAGACATACTTACCATGAAGCACATGGTCCCAGTGCTCAGTCCTCATGGTGAGCAGGTAACATGGTAATGAAGCTCACAGAGCGGGAGTCTAATCGACCCTGAATTACTCATGTTTAATATTCTTTACAATACACTGAAAATACACAGCTCTGGTTTTACACACATCTGCAGGACTTCTCTGTCAGAACAGAGTTACACACCCTGTTACACACAGTTACAACAGTTACACATCCTGTTTTGTTTTAATACTACAGACTATGTGTCTACAGACCAGAGTTTGTCATCCATATATTACATATTATGTGCTGTGCTCCATTACTGCTTCCAACACGCCTTTGTCAGCATCCCTTCATGACTCGAAAGTGCGCATCGCCTTGCGGCGAATCCCAAATGCTCGTGTTTGACAGACTACTTCTCGTTAGAATTCATTTTAAGAAGTAACGGCCGCCAAGTACATTTAAAAGAATGTGGTTGGGGACGGTGTACATAGCTCCAGTGTCACAAGAAGAGTCGCTAGATAAGAGAGCATAACATTGAGGTGTTGTAACCTATTCTTCTCGGTGTTAAAACTGACGTACACTTGCAGTGCCTTATGGGTAATACAGATAATAACACCATTTGAAATAAAATAATGACTATCAAGGAGTCTTGTCATACTGGATTTTGTGTGTTCTAGCGTTTGGGATGTTTCTAGTAAGGACACTAGGTTGACATAAATTCTAGTGTTTGTGACTAGACGTATTCCATTTAAACTTTATTTAAATTTAACTTTATTCATTTCCTTTAATCGGCTTGAGTAAGTAACACTGTTCCATTAGCTGTCATGTACAGATGAAGGAGTGGGAGTAATAAAACCCAATCTGAACACACACAATCAAATGTTATAGCTTTGAAATATTTAGTATTTTATTGCTCCTGTTTACACCCACCAAAAGAAAAGAAAATGCTTCAGATTGCAATGCTTTCTGGGTAAGTAGTGCTCCTGAAGTCTACAGTGATGTCGACTCATCTAACAAACTTTACATGAGCTTAGTAAGGCCATTAAAATGGCAACTGAGATTCAACCAAGAAGAAACGGAGAGGGGTAGTTGACAAGTGCGCCTTAAAAACAGTACTGGAACACACCCTCGGTGTCAAATACTCGACCTGTCCCCTTTCAAAACATGTAAAGTAAAAAAAAAAAAATTAATCACTCTGACATTCCCAGTGGTCTTGAAGTGAAAAGTACACACTTGATGCCTCCCCCAGTGTTGATTAATCACCAACTCCAAAAATGTGATGTCTCCTATGTGAAAAGCACATGTATATAAAATAGACTAAAGCTCCAATTCTCTAAGTGTAGCATAATCAGAAAAGTCCTAATTTCATCCCCAAAGACACATTTATAACAGATCTACTGAAGGTATATTAAAGGGAAAATCCACTAAGGCCAGATGTAGACATTCTTGGTACAAAAGCATGCTCTTAAATGTGTGTCGACACGATTTAGATGGGAGACTAAAGTGTTCTTCCCTGGGGAGAGAGGAACTGAAATAAACCAATGGGCTGTGTCCTCTAAAATATTGAATTTTCAGAACACTATGTTATATTTCCGCTGAGATTATACTCTTAATCCCACACAGCTGGTATGTTCAACGACATCACTGTACAATATTCACCCTTCCCAACTCCCAACCCATTGTTTATAATCAGGACATTATCATTACTATTGCAATAAAAATGCAAAACGCAAAGCAGTCCCCGACTTTCCAGAATGGAGTATCATTACCAAGCTTGTTGAATTACCTTAAATATATCTTTTTTTTATGTGTTACTTAAAGACCAAGTCGACAGTTGCAGTGACCGGTAAGTTAGATTTTTGGTATTTTAACAACTAAGGGTGGAACCGTATTTTTAAATCCCAGTATGATACATGTCCAACCCAGTAAAAGGGTTTTCAGTACATCACAGTGTCTGTTTACAGCTTCCCGTTTTCAAACAGGACAACCTCAAATGCCATATAACGCTGCAGCGGCAGAGAGGGTTTGGTCATTATGGAAAGGGTATCAGAGAGAGGGTTTAGTCATTATGGAAAGGGTATCAGAGAGAGGGTTTAGTCATTATGGAAAGGGTATCAGAGAGAGGATTTCGTCATTATGGAAAGGGTATCAGAGAGAGGGTTTAGTCATTATGGAAAGGGGTTTAGTCATTATGGAAAGGATATCAGAGAAAGGGTTAGTCATGATGGAAAGGGTATCAGAGAGAGGGTTTAGTCATTATGGAAACTGCTAGAATATTGTTAAAAATGGACTTGTTAATAGTAGTTTATCAGAACACTGTAGACATACTGCTTTCCTTCATTTGCACCTCTCTACTTTTGTGAAGTCATTATCAATAAACGAAAAGACTATAACTATTTCCGATTACAGATATACTGTTATATACTCCTCATGGCAAGAGACACATTTGGACAACACTTAAACACAACCAGCCACTGTAAAGCCAGAATGAGTTCAGAACACTTTTTTGGCCGTTCATGACTTAGTCTGTTGATTTTTTAAAATTATATCTACTAACTGGAAAAAGGTTAGTCACAGACAAATATGTTAATACTTAATAAAAAATTTATATCAGTCTAAGCTCATATATAGGACCAGTCTAACATTAGGACCCACGCGATTGAGTGCATGTGTGTATTTTTATGATCTTGAAGACATTTGGATTGAAAGGCTTAAGTGTTTAATTTTGTTTCTGAGACAAATATAATTGTAAAGTTAATGCCTGTAAATTCATGAATTTCAATTAAAAATTGAAACCAAAAAACAAAGAAATTTAGAACATAAAAAGTGTGGGAACTTCTCTCCGTCTGTTGGAAAAGCATCCCAGGCTCCTCGTTAATCGGTCTGAGAGAATGGCGCACCTGTGGTTATGAGGGCGACGACGGAAAGAAAAGTTGCTCAACCATTCGCTACATTTAATCTTTTATTTTTTGAGGATTCTGTTGATTTGGTTTAAAGACGCAGTTTTTAGTTTAATAAGTAATTAAATAAGTGTTTTTAGACCTGTAATCGTCAAATAATTTCGAAGATAATAAAAAAAATAATAATCTGTGCCTCACAATACTGCAATGCAATGGATCTTGCTTGGTTCTTTGTTTCAGGCGTTTGTTTGGATTTTTTCTGGCCTGGAAATTAGCCCCGCCCCCTGCCAGACCAAAACTACTCGGCTCTGCCCCTTCAACAGATGGATGGGGTTAGTTGGAGGGGTCAGGAAGAAGCTCGTCAAGGTTTTCTTTGCAATTCAGAGAGCGCTCTAAAAACGACAAATTGCTCCTTTAAAACGACTGCTTAAAGACGATCAGTATTTTAATGCGAAGATCCATTCTTAACAATAAATGTCAAAAAGTCACGAGGTAATTTTTGCCTAATCCTACATGCAGCTTCTTTAAGGGACTGAATGATATCCCACATAGCTGATATTCATATATCATTAAATTAGACCTCTCATGATACCGCCGATTGGTTTTCTGCTTTCCTCTCCTTCAGCCTGTGCATACATACCGGCACCCACACCCATCAGAAATCAAGTGTGACATTAAGAACATGCTCTTGTAGTGTCAAACTCTAAATTAGGTCGTGTGAGAAAGCTTGTGCTGATATTACATTTTCACATCACGATAATTGTCTAATTCTAGTCTGCTGAACAGAATTGTGGGACACGTGCGATCCTTCCATTAAATTTGTCCGAATTATGGGACCGTAGAAGACAGCTGTCCTTATGCTGCCTTCAGAATGAGCCGTACTTTATGTTAGAGCACACTCGCTGCCCAGAAAAGCTGCCTACCTAAGCAGCCTTCTCCACAACAGAACGCAGTAGTGCCCACAATGACAATATCGTGATATATAGTGTATTACGGCACATGTCTACCTGTGAGTGAGGTTATAATATACAAAATAACGTGACCGCACTTAACATCCAAAAATAGACTTACATAGCTGAAATATATTATTTTAAATCGATAAAGTCGGTCTATATAGATCTATAGAGTTTTGCGCATTTTCAGTTTAAAGGTCCATGTCTCCGTGACGGAGTGCTGCTGGTTTCAAACCGACGGGGTTTAAATGTAAAAGCAGTCCTGTGTCATTTGGCACAGTGCTCAGTATTTTGCGTGTGGGTGTGTGTGTTAACACTGTCTGTAGTGCTGATGGCTGAGCCGTTCTGGTCCTCCGCTTTGTTGTTGTTGTTGTTGCTGTTCTCCGAGTTCAGGAAGCCGTGGCTGTTGTTTTGGCTCTTGGAGATCTTGAGCTCGTCCAGCCTCTTCCACAGCTCCTCCCTCTCCTGCTCCTTCTTCTTCTCTCTGAAGACGCACGAGTGAGACCGTTAACACAGCGACAGCCTAACCTTCCTTAACCCTTACCCTGCGTTTACATACATCATGTCACCCTCCGTCTGTCTCTTGTGGATGTGTGTTGATCGTTACGGGTGTGCGCTGCCACTGTCCAGCTTTTTTGAGGTTCTGATAAAAAAATGGAAGTAGCCAAACTATTTAGGCTACTACATAATATATAAATATGTTTCTACGTCTGTTGCTTTAAGCGGAATTCTTTCCATATAGTTAATATTAAGCATTAACTATCCAATCGTGTGCATTCCAGCATTAGAATTAGCAAGCTTGCTGTATGTTCAGAGGAAAAACCGTGAAGCAACAGTGAAGCTGGCTAGACGCTAGGCTGGCTGTCGTTGCTGCACAATGTAATCAGTGGTCACGTTTATCACAGTACTGCTTTCACCTTTGAAGAATGGCTACAACTATTCAATTCAATTACTTCTTGGTTTCATGAACATATTGTTTATGCACTTAGGTTTAAAATGATATTTTTGTCACCACCTAGACCACTCTAGCACTTGTACAAACTAACATTTGTCGGTCAGGTTATGAATCCTTGCAGCTTCGCTGGGTGCTTTGTATCGCTGCGCCTTCAACCGTTTGCACGTTTTGTAAGTTGCTCTGGATTCTTGGTTCCCAACCTGGGAACACGAGTCCTTAGAAATTTTGAAGCCTAGAAAATAATATTCATTGTTTGAATATTTGAGGCAGTATTTTATTTTAATTAAAAATTAAAACGAAAACATTGTGCCTTAATAAGAACAGATAATAACGTGACATTGCGTTGCCTAGTAACAGAGTAACTACGCCGTAAGTTACAATAACGCATTTGTCGGAAACGGCGTTCAGCGCGCTCATTGCCATGAAAACAAGGCAAGCAACAAACTCGATGTTCACAATGATTTCCGACTGGCCGTCACGCACGTTACACCAGATAGTCCATCCCTGATTAATCACACTCAAGCCCACGGTAGTCATTAGAGAGGCACAGGACACTTGTTAGATTTATGGTTCCTAGCATTTATTAAAAGATGGACAAACTAAAT
>JAOUQW010000009.1:17241790-17259348 GCA_028565825.1 Olivaichthys viedmensis | reverse complement strand
AGTCATTAGAGAGGCACAGGACACTTGTTAGATTTATGGTTCCTAGCATTTATTAAAAGATGGACAAACTAAATGTGCCGGTCAGAGAAATGATAAGAGAAAATGGAAAAGAAAAGTGAAAAAACATTTTGAAGAATTATAATTTTTCTGTTTCTCAAGACATTGAGCACATTTTGAACCAAAAGTATTAAATAGCCTACAGTGAAGTGTGTATAATAAAGACATAAAAACAGAAATAAATCTTTCCCTTGTTGAAGGGGGGGGCAGCTCTCATCAGATCTGAGTTAGGGGAGGGGTGTGGGGTCGGTGTACAAAAAGGTTGGGAACCCCTGCTCTGGATAATAGCGTCTGCTAAATGACTCAATGTCCTTGATGATTCATTGATGTATATATTGTGGGTTCAAACTGATCACTTGATATATCATTTAGTTTGAAAATCATGATCAGGTTTTAATATATGAATAAAACGTCAGATCATCTCGGGGGAGAGCCTCACCGCTGTCTGTCGGCTTTGTACGAGGCTGTGAGCTCATCGAACAGTTTGCTGTTCATCTCCATCAGCGTTTTCAACACGTTGTACACCAGAGCTACAATCGTCCTGAAGGATATGAGAAGGGAAAAGAAAAAGACATTTAATGTTCGTGTTCTTTTATTTATTTATTTTTTACATTTTTTGTCCAGACTCTGAAATAAAAAAAAGAAACAAAATAAGAACATTGATCTTTTGAAAATGTTGAATAAATGTCTTTAGATAACATACTGTATAAAAGGGAGAAAGTGTAAAGTTTGCTGAATTCAAATCAACATGCATTTGATTGCAGAAATGTCCATTTGAAATGTTTAAACATTGTTTTAAACAAGGATTACGGCATGCAAAGAGAGAGAGAGAGAGAGAGAGAGAGAGATTGATATACCTTACTATTCAATACACATATGAACTTCTGCTTGCATGTTGCTCGTCTCCGGACTAAACGGTACTTACTGGTTCCAGTGCTCCTTAGAGATGCGGTACAGGCTGCAGAACATGATGGGCAATATCTTGTCTATGTTTTCTTCAATCAGACTCAAGATGTACTCGTTGTTCCAGAAGTACAGCGAGCGTTCAGCTACCTGTAGAACACACACTAATGTGTTTGAAATTCAACACAGTGAGCACTCAGGACTCATTACACTCAGGACGCGGTGTCCGAGTGAACCTACTGTTCAAGCGTATCGAAGATATTTGATGTCTGAAGTTTGTGTCCCGGGGTTACGAGGCTAACGTTGCTCTTTGTAAGCTTTCCTGTAAGTAAGGGAGGCTGATCGGCACCAGTTCAGCATTGTGCAAACCGCATGCCCAAATCATTACAGACTCGCCTCAAACGACATTGTTTGTCTCGGTGTTACCACTTGTACATAAACAGTTTCATATTTAAAAATTAAAGACACAAATCAAATTGGATCTATATCATCTTAATCGCTTCTAACAAACAATTTTGCCTTCAAGCTCTGAGCCACACCTTCTACCAGTCTGATGCTTGTGCGGCGGGACACCAAACTATGGGCCAAGAAAGAAAGTGACTTGGGTTCAAGATGGCCGCTACGACTGTGACGTCCATGTTTATAGGTAACGGTGTGTCACACAATGTCAGAAGCCACATCAGCAAGTCTGTTTAAAAAACTGACCAACTTGACGAAGCTGTTTAAGGCGAGTGTGTGATGATTTAGACATGCGGTTAGCATGATGCTAAACTGGGAGCTATAAGGACTCTACTTGTTAGAAACATTAGCCTCATAGGTCCAAGTAAAGAAGCAAACGTCAGACATCAACCGTGTCTTGGTTGATTGACTACATTTGGGGTTTAACACAGTTGGGATTTAATATAGCACACAAAGTTTAAAATGATAAATCAACTTTATTTGTGGCCTCCTCGTACCTGAAAATGAGGACTAGCCACACACTTGGAGATCTGTTTAAACAGAGGCTCTTGAATCTTCTTAAACTGTGTCGGCTCAATGACATCCAGAATCTCCTCGATTTCGCCCAGGAACATGACCTACACACACAGTACACAGGGAGTGAGCAGCTTCCTTGGTTACAGAGGAACATACAGAAATCAATACTGATATGGTGAAGTAAACAGGAAAGGAGGTGTACAGATTTGTTTCCCCACTACACTTTTGCTAAATGTGTTCATGTTATATTGAGGTATTATCAGTCTTACCTCTTTCTGACTGCAGGTCTTGGGCCAGAATTTCAGAAGCCCTCGGATCACCTGCAGGGACACACACACACACACACACACCTAAATGCAGTGACAAATGCAGCGTTCTGCGTATGGTCAGATTTATGACGGGATTACACTTGATGTGAACTACGTGTATGCATACGCAAGATGAGAGTGTCCTCAGAAATGAACGCTGCCTGTCCACGTGGTGCAATACCATCGTAAAGAGTAAAGATTTTTGCATAGCACAATGTGACACGTGTCTCAAATCGCATACTTGTGTACTCTTATGGACTGTTCTGGACTGAGTATATTGTTGACATCACGTGCATTTTTAATGCGATTTCCCTAAAAAGTTGTTGGTGCTTGAATTTAACAAACCTCTCATGTACGAACAAACCTAAAAGTATGTTCTACGGAATAATCTGCATCTTGGGCTATAGATCGGAATCGAGCGATTTCTGGCCTAAATACACGATCGACGTTCGGCCGATGTTCCTTTCATTTGGCTGATAGGTGTGCTGTGAAGGGAAACACGTCGTCTGTCGTCAGTGTGGCAATCTTTTTACAATATCTGCCACAGATCAAGCCAATGCTATTTGCAAGTTTGTAAAACTAACGTGCCTCGTGGTGGAAGCACCTGATACGACACTTGAGAGTACATCATGCACGTGAGTACAGTGAGAATCAGAAGCTAGCAGAACTGGTGAAGATGGACAAGAAGCCATTAAACTGTGCAGACAAGGATCATGGTGTGAAAACATCAAAAGCTACGCTTTTGGAAGTGCACAGACAGGACAGGAACAATGTTCTAATGAAGAGAAGCCTGGAACAAGTAAACTCAGCAACGCAGACAAGCCATCAGAAAAAGTACCACGAGTGGATTCCTTGTCTAACACACAACACTGAAATACCCACTGAAATAAAACGCAGAGGACCGGGACTACAACAATCCGATCGCATTTCAAGAGCCTATCTACCTTTCAGAGACAACCATATCAAGGAGCGCGCAGGCACTGAATTACTGGCAAAGCAATCTGCCATTGATGCTTAACAGTAAGCCGTGAGTCGGTTACACAACCATGTGCCTATGGCACTTTGTTCTAAGCTTACGTTAAAATCTGAATTGCTTTAAAATAATGAAAATAATTCAGGGCCGATTGCGTTTATTAACATGAGGCTGCAGTACGCCTACTTGCGAGTTTGTTGCAACAATCGTTTAAATTGCTATTTTTGTCTGGAAATAATTTTGAAAATGATTTAAGGTAGCGTTTGGCCACACAACTGTGAGACTGTGCTTACTGCACATGTTCTAATTGTAGATAAACCTATTTAAACCATGTTTAGTGTCTTTCCCTGAGTAGTTAAGTGTGGCGGTATCCCGACCCTGTCTCATCGGCAATCGGTATTGGCCTCACAAAACAATGATCAGATTTCTGCTGATTTGTTTGGATATAACTAAACAGAAAACACCAGAATAGCTTTAAAAGCCCCAACAAACACCATGACAGTGAACGTTAATTTCAATTATCTGACTTAAAATTTTGATGGCTGGTGTGGCACTTGGTAAATTGAATGCGTCACAACGATAAATATTGTGAGAGCGTTATTAACACAGGATAATTTGGATCCTTTTCTGGTGTTGCCTTTAAGCATACCCAATTCCCAATGGTCACTAAACCTGACCAGTAGATTGTTCTGCAGAAAAGCATTGCACTGCAATAGAGAGGTAAAATTTTGGCAGCACCATTTTTAAGATGCCGAAACACCCGCACCACATATCTCTTTTCTTTTATCAAAGAGATTATAGTGACACATCTATAAGGCAAATCATTCATATAGCAATGCAAATAAAATGCAGAAGGCTGGTTCACATGAAGAAGAAAAACATACAGTAAATTGTACAGACCAATGTGGATTGTTTTCATAGAAAGAATTGACAAGTTGCAGGCTACAAGAAATTTCCTATGGCTACTAATGTTAATATAGGGGAAAAAAAAGGGTCTATATTTGATATGCACTCAGCGGCCCCTTTATTAGGTACACCTACGCCTCTACTGCAGTGCAATGCTTTTCTACAGAACAATCTACTGGCCAAGTTTAGTCACCAAATGAAATGTGTGTTTCTGACCTAGATGGCTACGCAGACCTGATGCACTCCTCACCTTGTTGTTCACAGAGATGGGAGTGTGGATTGCCTAAATGACAGTTCCAAAATCTCATAAAAAGAAAAACGAGATGCACGTAGCTCTAACACATCAATTTGTCCCCATGATTGGTGTGTTAATGAGCTGATGAGCTGAATTAGGTGTGTTAGAGAAGGAAACACTAAAATGTTAAGAGTAGGTATAAAACGCAAGAGCAGCAGTGGGACACTCTGCTGTAGAGGATCCGTAGGGCATTGTGTCGTACCGGCTCTGTGAGCGCAGCGTCCTTCTCCATGAACTGAACCACACAGTACGCCAGCTGGAACAGAAAAAACGACAGAGCACAACGTCAGCGCTGACAATGATCAAACGCTGTTAGTAAAATATCTAGTTAGGAATAATTTGGCTTTATTTTGTTACCCACGATCAATAACATTACATTAATTTATTATGATGGGACTTGATCACTTATTAGTGATGTATGCGGTTATATACTATATTCTATAGCAGGGGTCGTCAATTGGCAGACCGCGGTCCGGATGCGGACGCAGCAAAGTATTTCAAAGTATTTCAGCGGACCGAACCGAGCACTTGAAAAGAAATACCGTAGTTATTCATATGTGGAATAATTTTACTTAATAATTACCCATTTATCTACTCTGTCAAAAGAGTAAAAAGGAAAAAAGTTAAAGTAAAAGACTTCATGAGATTACCTAATATAGTTTGGGCCCTTCTTTATGTTTTAAAAATACGACATGCCTAATTTTAGGTTTTACAATTCCAACCCATAGGCAAGAATCTGATAAGATGACTTTTTGAAAAATGACTCTTGGGAACTGTACCACTAGATGGCACCATTGTCTATTTTGGACCTGCTTTAAGCTGAGAGGAAAGGAATAGGGGTATAAAGATGAAGCAATGGCAATGGCCACCATTCTCAATATTTTTCAATACAGCTGAACCGATTCAGAACAGAGTGTATCGGGCAACAGTTGTGCCGCAATGGTGACTGAATGGATCCGGGAGTCTGTTGATGCTTTATTGCATATGTAGTCTAACTACAAACTACACACAATGTCATTGCTAAGTGTCTAAATGTGTCACATGACCATGCAGAAGCCTAATTAACTGCAAGATTGCATTGCAATGTTGATCCCACGGTACATGTTGATTAAAGCTTAGGTTGAAGTTTGCCTGGATTTTAAGTTCATAATGATAATCGAATGGATATTAAAAACAAAACAAAAAAACCCACCCAGTTCTTGTTGAGAAACTACAACATGCAAGCGATGACGTCCTGATATCGGAACATAACAGAGGCAGAGGTGATAAACACCGCAATGTAAAGCGGAGTCCATTACATTCTGATATCAGGACGCTACAGCTACTTACCAGCGTTTGCTTACTTATTATTATTTTAAATTATGTGGTTTATGCTCAGAGACTCAGGACAGCTGAGAAACGTAAGCAAGACATTATTGACATTTGCGCACTAATTACTGTGAGAAGGTTTCTGTATGTTGGAACGCGTGTGGTGATAAATGCAATGAAGTGAATGGACAGCACATTGAACAATTATTGTGGATTGTCCTTTGTTTTGTTTAGTGTTCAAATATGATGTTCTGCACATACATTGCTAATAACGTTTTTTTTTTTTTTTGACTGTACCTGTGCGTGGAATAGCGCTAGGCTTTTGGCAGTGTGCATCGGAATGAGCACCTTCATCAGGAACTGCTTGTGTTCGGCCTTCAGCGGCAATGCAAATCCATTGATGATGCTGCAAGGACAGAAATAGTCATCTCACACACACATGCACAGAGAAATGCGTCACTGTTCATTGGGGGGGGGTTTAGATCGGTTGTAAATAGCAGATCGAATCTTTATTAAGGCTCCTGAAATTCGTCTTGAGGGGCTGTATTCTCAAAAAGCTGCCACAGGAACCTTTTTAAAGTCACAGGTTCGTGGCCTGTTCAGTGTTTAGGAGCTCTGTTGGTCCAAAAGCCTAAGTGCAGTACCAAAAATAGATTTTCTTCCATCGGTTATTACCAGTAATACAGACTTTAACTCAGTTGATTCATATGATTGAAGACCATGTAAAACTGACACTGATCCAGTGCTCAGCTGTTTGAGAAATCCTGCTATTAACCTAAAACCTATCTGAATATCTGTTGTTACTTACAGTCACTAAAAGTATATATCTAAAAAGTGACCTACATGATTCCGGGATCTCTGATCAAGAAGCACAACGATTCAAGAGGTTCCCAGTGCTCGGAGCTCTCCACCTCCAGTGATAATTAAGATTATGAATAATGCTGTCTTTACCTTGAACCACTCAGGGGTCTTAAATTATTCCCTTATGTTGGGATGCACTGTATTTACTACTGTACCACCCACAGCTGGTATTTCATACAAAATTAACCATATTAATTAATAATTAGGAAATTCATAATTAATGAAAGCTGAATCATTAATGATTAAGCAGTGGAAACCATTGATGCATCCGGTACTGTTTTTAATGCGCCCTTGTTGACTTCCCCTCACTACTCGTTAGTGTATTGACCATGTGCACCTGCAGCACAAGAGGGGGAGTGTGTAGCAAAGACGATCCATCAACAGGAATACACCCGACTCATCTAATGAACAAGCGTGCATTAAAAACTATTATACCACAGCGCTGTTGAATTCTCAATTCTGACTGGTCAGAAGGTGTTGATTAATTTTACTATAACCGCACGGCTCTGACGGTAGTGCCGGCTGCAAGGCAAATCACAAGTATATATTAATCCGCATGTTTTAATATATTTGGTTTCTATCGTAACAACTAATTCAACAATAAACGGATAAATAAAAAAATTAAAAAAGTGTTGTCATTTAACAAAGAAAAACGTAGAATCCTTGCTGTGGTGAAGCTTTCTGTAAGGAGAAGTTTATTTAACATTTATGGAAGGAGACTCCGGTGTCAGCGCTTTGTAACAGTCAGAGGTAAAGCTGTTCCTTTAGGTTTTCAGCCATGGGAAAGTCTTCAGGACAGAGGAGTTTGTGCTTTGTGCTTTATCAGTAACAGGACAAGCTGTATTTTTTGTTTTATTAACATTAAGAGAGAAATGAGAGAGAGGTTGGTGAGGGAACGACTGTTTATAGATGTTATAACGTAAGTGAGAACAGGAACAGACGTTCCACAACATGTAACTATACACGGATTAAAAAGTACGGCGTGCCTTTCTTTAATAAATAAAAAATGTGTAATCGTTGGCAAATTGCTGTGGTATAAACATAATAAAACACTTCGGGATGTGCTTTTATAGGAAAATAATCGCGTTGGGGCTGCATCACATCACCCTGTTGTTGATTATTTTCCTATAACTGCGCACCCCGTCGTGTTTTATTCCTTACTTAAAACATAACCTATGAATACATGTTTGGTCTGAAATTTCTCTTTTCTGTAAGTGACATACACAAAAAAAGAAAGCTACAATGGCAAACACAGGAAAGGGAAAAGTGTGTGTTTATATCGTCAGCAGAGAGATAGTGAAGTTCTTTGGCCAAAAATAGCAGTGCTTTCTAAAACCACAAAGCCCCCCAGCCAGCATTTACTGAAAACTGGAACGGGTCAGAGGTCAGCGGCTTGACAAAGCTTCCCATGATGCTTTGTGTTGTGGTGATATACCCTGCAAAAAGTTTAACATATTCTGCAGGGTTCTTTGGTGTTACTAAAACAAAAATAATAATGATTTTATTTCTGAATATAAATATCAATAACTCAATACTGTAAATGTTTCTGCACACAAAGACACAGAGGCCTCTTGTTTACGTCCTGTTGCCCCGATCTTGACCCGTGACCGTTTCTCTGGATTTGGATCACGAGCTGATGCTTGCAAAAAAGCCGGTTTACGGCCAACAAACTCAGTTCAGTTCCTGCACTAAAAAGCTGCTAATGGAACCGGTGGGCGTCAGAAGCTACAGGGTGGGACCATTTTATTTCAGTTACAAGAACTCAAGGAACTTAACTTGTGCTATTAAGTATTTCAAGTACTTAAAAAAATCCATCTAAAATCCCTTCTGAAGTCTGGTTTATATTATTCAGATCTACACTGCAGACGTTTTTAGTGAATGAAATACTGAGTGTTGATTAAAATATGATTCCAGACTTTTGAATGGTAGTTTCAATCATAGTGTGTGAAGATATACAAGACTACATATATAAGACATATGTCATGCAAAACACGAAAAATCTAAAAATAGATTTATAACAATAAATACTTTGTTATGAATAACATTTACTAAAAGTCTAAACAAAACGATAAGTTAACTAGAAAGCAATAAGCAAATTAAATGATGTAAATAAAAATACAAACAGCAATATGACAACGAAATCCAGTAGAAACATAAAAAGTCATGCTATGTCTACTGAATCCATGATAATACTGTGCGTGTTGAATATCGTGGTATATATAAAAAAAAAAAAAAAAGACAACAGAATATTATCCAACATTAACTGACCTGCCCAGGATCTCCAGAAGTTCAGCCACCCCGTTGAAGTGTTCGGTCTCAAAGATGAACCTGAGAAGAGAACACACTCTTACCACCGACCCACAGCATCACAGCTTCCACATTTACTCCCGTTCTGCAGACCGTTAATGCTATGTACTAGCTTTTGCTCCAACAATCATGTTTAGTTGTCAGCTGCGAGTGCTGTATTCTGCGTCACTTATAAAGTTACGCTGTGTCTCAAATGGTGTACTTCGCCTGCTTTCAGTGTAATATGTTCACATAGGGAAACTCAGCGAGATGTCGTGTATTAATAACATCTGGATGACGTGCTACAGCAGCCGAAAAAATAAAGTGTGGAACTTTGGACACTTTTTGCACTCGGCGGTTGTGGCCTGCTCCATGGAGCGGTAGGGGCAACACAATCGGTTTTGAAGTTTTGAAGTTTTGAAAATAGCTGCTGCACCGAGCAAGAACGCAGCATGTTCAGTGACGTGGTAAAGATGCCAGCAGCTGTGTGGTGGAAGCCCTGAACAAATGAACAAAGCTTTGTCATTCAGGTGGTCTATTTTAAGCAGAGGGGTGAATGAGTATGCAGTACTGTGCCCACTCATAATGCTGAAACACTCCAACACATACATCTATTTTCAACAGCGCACAGCAGATGGTCTGGGTGGGTACATCCACTAACACACACACACACACACACACACACACACCTGCAGGACAGAGTGTGGGAAACACACATCACACATCACAGACACCAATGAAAGAGGCATGGCCTCTGTGCCTGTCAGTTTCAGTGGAGGAGGCGTGGCCTCTGTGCATGTCAGTTTCAGTGGAGGAGGCGTGACCTCTGTGCATGTCAGTTTCAGTGGAGGAGGCGTGGCCTCGGTGCCTGTCAGTCCCAGTGAAAGAAGCGTGTGATAATTTGTTTTGGAATCTCTAAAATAATACGCAAACAACGCTGTGAGCTGATTCTAATGGAATCACACCGAGCTTCTGTTAGACAGGAGCCCTACGTTTACCCTACGTTTAGCAACAGGTGCTGAAACTGTTTCTCCATCTGTAGCCATTTTTCAGTAATGGAGCTGCCAAGCTTGTGTTATACCAGCATGTAGCGTTACCGTAAGAAAATGTTGTTGATTTGTTTGCGGATGAAGGCACGCAGGCCCAGGAATTTTCCATAGAGGCGATGCAGGATGGTCTTCAGGAAGTCTCGCTCCCGGGGGTCTTCACTGTCAAACAGTTCCAGCAGCTAAGAGAGAGGAGGGGGTAAAGAAAGAGTGAGAAAGATAGGGGAGAGAGGTAGACACACAGAGAGGGAGAGACACAAAGAAACGAGGGAACGGAAGAATATGGGAAAGAAGAGTGAGAAGGAAGAGAGCAAATGGAGAGAGTCAAAAGGAGAGAGATAGAGGGGAAGAGACAGAGAATAGAGAGTGGTGGCAGACAAAGAATAGAGAGTGAGCGAGACATTAAAAGAAAGAATGTGGGAGAAAAAATAAATGGGAGAGGGAGATACACATACACAGAGATAGGAAGACAGGGAAGAGAATGTTGAAGATAAAAAGGGAGAAGGGAGAGAAAGAGAGAAAAGGAGAGGGAGAGAAAGAGAAAAGGAGAGAGGGAGAGAATGGGGAGAAAGAGAGGGGAAGTAAGGGAGAGAGGACATTATTGACAGTTGATACTGCACTTTCCTATATCAGTGTTTGTGCAGCTTAGAGGGAAACAACGTATCTTACACCTCTATATCAGTTCATGTTTACACACATTCAGGAACTGCTGCGGTGGACCTTTACATCCATGCATGCATCCATTTAGCAGATGTTTTTATCCAAAGAGACTTGAAAGTGAGTCAGAATAACAGACAATGGCCCTCTGACTCTCCTGGGATTTGAACTCACAACCTGCGTCAACAGCACGGCAGCTTAACCGCTGAAGCTCCCACTGCCGTTTCTCACGTCTCAGTTCACTGACGTCACGACCACGTGCAGGTGATCGAATGCATTAGTTTGCATCCATTGCTGCATTCTAAATGTCGAATCGCCCCCATAATGCACTGCAGTTCTCTTCTTCTACACATTCTGCTCTTGTAAGGGCTACAGAAATAGCTACCCATGTCCCAGGCATCTGAGTGTTATATTAAACATCCAGCAAAGGTCTGAATAAACAGGAATGCATGCTACTCTGTGGGAGGGATGAGTGACATCAGCCTTTAGATTAGCCCAGCTAATTCTGGTGAAGTACATGCAGACATTGGAAAGTCATCCATTGCTGCAGGTTGTGCCAACATTAACCTCATTAGAAAGCAATCATCGATTTACGTTTCCAGGGGCTTTAACCATAACACCAGAATACAAATGAAACAGGATCAAGTCAACTTTTCAAAAATCCTTTTAAATAATAAAAGGCTAAAAGAATGCGCAGTATGCACCGTTTCCATCATGCCTACTAATGAATTCAGAGCCGGTCCTGAGGCAGCTGTGGCATATTGGGTTTTAAGATAATGACAATCAACAAGAACAGAACACAGTTAGTCTAACGCAGCCCTTTTCACTCTCACACTTTCTTTCCTAGTCGTGGTCTTCCTCTCTATCTGTCCACACCACTCTGTCCTCTTCCTGCAGAGTAAACATCAGCGTGCTATTTAAAGCTCCGACGGGAAGCGCTCGCATCATGGAAACTCGCTCGTCACCTTCAGCTTCGGCCCTGTCCGAGACAGTCCTGCACTCTCAGAGGGCCCGACAGGGTCTGAGACAAGCAGGGGGAATCCCTCAGAGGAGCATTAAAACCCCAGCTGCACACGGAGTTCTTCTCCACTCGTGTTTGAAAGTTGATATGAGCAGATTCTACTAAACACTAAACACGGACTGTACGCAATGTGATACTCTAAGGCATCGTCAGTTGCTGTTTGAACACAAATGTGATTTTTATTACGTTGCTGAATGGGTCTGACTGCATATCAAATCTGAAGCTTTGTTCAGGATTTGCTTAAACACAGTGGGGTGTATTGATCCAGAGGTCCAGAAAGTAGGACACTTTGTATAATTTATGAAAGTAACAAAACATGATAATAAGGATAATAATTGATTTGGTTAAAATAAATAAATAAATTTGTTCATCATTTTATTATTCAGACAACAAAACTATCATTAACATGCCGGATGCTTGTTTAGTGATAGTGGCTAATTTGGGTGATATACAATTCCTCCAACACACATGAAGCCGCCACATCTTTACAAGCTGTTGCTTATGTCACATCATAGGAGGAGAGTGCTAACTGCCCTATTCTGTATACATGAGCTAACAGATGCATGCGATTGTTTACTCTGATCTACAAGGGAGAGAGTAATGCCATCCTTCCCAGCCAGAGATCAGCACAATTATGCTCTTGTTCTCCTGATCACAAAATGGCTCCGGGATCATTTGGGTTCTGAACTTGTGATCTCCTGACGACTGGACGGAACTTTAGACAGCTCGGGATCCCCAGTTCACGATATTTTAACCAAAAGGGAACTCCTCATCGCATTCGGTTCCAGTTTAGTCCACCATTTCTTGAAACTTTAATGCCTTCACAGAAAAAGACACACATGATGCTGCCTTCATATTTTCCCAAAATAAGGACACCAAGAAGATCGTCCTTAACCTGCTTTTTTATGAAACACTAAGTGAAAACACTGCCTACCTAGGCAACCTCCTCCCGAATGGAATAGAGCGCTCAACAAAGTGTGCAGACATAAAGTAACGAACGAGAGAGGTGAAGAACACCACGACACAAAGCGGAGTTCATTATTTTCTTATATTAGGATGTTCCAGTGCCCTTATCTCGCTTATACCAGTGTTTAAACAAAGAGGGTTTGTATGTGTTTTACTTAGTCATAACTGAAATGCTTTTAAAATAACCAAACTTATTGTTATTTTATGTAGCCAACTTTCTAGTCCCCCACACCCACAGACCAACATTACCATTATATGATCGTTGCTATGGTCTGTCAGGACTCTCTAGCCCCAACTCTGCTGCCTCCCATTTCAACTGCCAGCCAATCAGAAATTAATATTCTCCATGGTCATGATATACAAGTGGTGATTTTATACACACACAACATGCACACCTGCAGCACAAACTTCTGGTCGATGTAGCGCTTGGCAGTGCTCGGCTGGAAATCCGGGTTTTCTAAGAAACGCAGGAAAAACTCGTACACCAGCTGTGAGAAAATAAAGCACAATGAAAACAAACAATAAGTATAAACACAAATAAGTCACAAATACAGTCAGGAAGTGACATCATCAGTGACCTCTCTGATTTCACAAAGGTGATTTTGTTACCCCAATTTAGTTGTTGCCAATTCCCACCCACTAGCACGTAACAGCTACCAAATCGGCAGGGTGAAGGCCAACACCAGTTTTCTTCCTCACACTTAAAAACACCTCATCTTTTCGAACTGTTGCCGTAGGGCAGCTAAAAGCGCTTGCAGGAGACTGTAGTCATCAGAAACATGTTACTCATCCAACACGCTCATTAGTGTACGGTGCTGTTACTCCTCAGTGAGATCTGCTTTACCTGCATGTGTGGCCACGAGGCCTCCAGCGTGGGCTCGTCTTCTTCAGGGTCGAAATCTGGGTTTTCACTCGGAGACAGAGTTCTGAACAAGTTGCTGCTGATCTGGGAATGAACGGGATAACTCTGGTTAGTGATGCGGATGAAGCTCATTTTCTCATAAAATCTTTCGGTCATGGAGTAATTCATACTGGAGCACACATTTTAATCATGCAACCTTTTTTTGTACTCTTTGTATTCTACTACTACACTAGTAAGTTATAGAATTCTATAACCACATATAAATTATGTGAATACACTGAGTTTATCAGATATACCTACCACATAGATTTGTAGGTACACAATTACTGACTGTAGCCCATCTGTTGATCTGCACAATTTATCAGCCCCTCTCTACCCCATCAATTAATGGAAAGGGTCCACCATAGGACCACCGCTGACTAGATAATTATTTGAATGGTGGACCATTCTCAGCACAGGAGCGCAGTAGTGATACTGAGGTGTGTAGAACTGTTCTTAACCTGTCAGTCTTACACCAAACTGTATTCTTAAATATTTATTATGTCATTATCTCGGAGCTGTGTGTAAACACGGCCAATGTGACCATGCATGTCTGAGGAAACACTGCGGACAGCACGCCTAAACTGTGAACAGAACGGAGGATCAAATGGCTTTAATGCATCCCCTAAGTGTGTGTGTGTGCGCTAAAGATATAATAACGCCTGACAGTAATAGGTGTGTAACTAGGTTGCTGTGTGTAACAAGGTTGCCCTGTTATGATGTGACACGGTGTGTTGATGCTAATCTCGTCTGTGTTCTCGTCATTGAGGTAATATGTGTTGGCTGTGTGTGTGTGTGTAAACCTGATGGTTTCATTAAATAAAGGTACAATTTGTCCATGTGGCCATTGGTATATTACTGCTAAGCACGATGAAGGGAAAACAGATACCGGAATCAAATCGGCCTGTTACTCATCCAGCATCCCTTTACTACACCATGCTGAAGGAAGAGTGAGGAAGGTTATCACCATGACAACCACGGCATATTTTTAGCAGCCGGAAATTACAAGAGGGCTACACCTGAGAGATGAGTACACACAACAAGACAAGAAGAACTGACACAAAACATCCAAACACACAGCTGTGTGTGTGTGTGTGTGTGTGAGTGTGAGTGTGAGTGTGTGAGAGAGAGACAAAAACAGAAAAAGAGGCAGTGAGAGTCAGAATAAGAGACATGGAGAAAGAGAGAGACTGGCAGAGAGCCATGCAGAAAAAGGGACCAAGGGAGCAGATAGAGAGGCAGAGAAAGAGATAGAAACAGGAAGAGAGACAGAGCAGACAGACAGGTGGAGAAAGAGAGAGACAGGAAGAGAGACAGAGAGCAGATAGACAGGCGGAGAAAGAGAGAGATAGGAAGAGAGACAGATAAAAAGACAGGCAGAGAAAGAGCGACAGGAAGAGTGACAGAGCAGACAGACAGGCGGAGAAAGAGAGACAGGAAGAGAGACAGAGCAGATAGACAGGTGGAGAAAGAGATAGACAGGAAGAGAGAGAGAGAGAGACAGGCAGAGAAAGAGAGAGACAGGAAGAGAGAGAGAAAAACAGACAGGCGGAGAAAGAGAGACAGAGCAGATAGAGGTGTAGAGAAAGATAAAAACAGCAAGAGAGAGAGAGCAGATAGAGAGGCGGAGAAAGAGAGACAGGAAGACAGGAAGAGAGAGAGAGCAGATAGAGAGGCAGAGAGAGATAGAGACAGGAAGAGAGACAGAGAGCAGATAGACAGGCGGAGAAAGAGATAGACAGGAAGAGAGAGAGCAGATAGAGGTGTAGAGAAAGAGATAAAAACAGAAAGAGAGACAGAGAGAGCAGATAGAGGTGTAGAGAAAGAGATAAAAACAGGAAGAAAGAGCAGATAGACAGGTGGAGGGAGGGAGAAAGACAGACAGGCGGAGAAAGAGAGAGACATGAAGACAGGAAGAGACAGAGAGAGCGGATAGAGAGGCAGGAAGAGAGACAGAGAGCAGATAGAGGTGTAGAGAAAGATAGACAGGAAGAGAGACAGAGAGAAAGATAGACAGGCAGAGAGAGAGACAGAAGGAAATTCAGTTTTCAAAGTAAGAGCTCTTGCATAAAATGTTTTCTGTTTCATTTTAAAAGTGGTCTATGTATGTTCAGTTTAAAAGGTAAGTGCATTCCGATCCACTTCCCCTAAACACTCCTCCCTCCTCCTGTTCCGCGAATGGCCACTTGTGTGGTGTAATTTGGGCCCTATGACTCCTGCGTTCCGGAGAACACGGTCAGAATCACAGAATTGAGATATAAAAACGGATTTCAGGGGGGATTGGGGGTAATTACTAAAAGATTTCTGAACATATTAAATGTTTTTACCAATCTGTCCGTATACATTTATACATGTCCTTATAAATAAATAAAAAATAAATAAATAAAATGGATTCCATAGGGGCCTAGGCATAGTTGATACGCACCTTCATGTGTTTAATGACGTGTTTAAGACAGTACTGGGACACAGGGACTGTTTCCCAGCTGGTAAACTTTCTCAGAGTGATTTAAGTCTCATTAGTACTGACACAGGCTCATGGATTGGCATCTGAGCTACGCTAGCCAGACTGAATACCTGTACCTACTGGGAACTGACCCTCTGATATGCTGAGCTTCAATTATTCCAAGGACAGGGCAGCGATTAGCAATCTTCATGAGTCATCACTCATCTCCCTGACGGAGGATGACAGAAAGGTTTAACCCTCCTGTAGCATTCACTACCGCCTTCACCCAGGCCGTCTCTTTAGATTAGATACCAATACAACTGTAGCAGGTACCCAACATCTAATCTTAAAGACAATCTGAAATCAAAACCTTTTTTACCTCGTTCGCTCATGTCCTTGATCAGATTGTGCACGATTCATCTGTACTAATCACAAAATTCTTCTTTGTGCGTAATCTTTCACTAAAGTGCAGCGACTTTTTCCCGCCTCTAAAAGGCCTCTGATTTTTTTTATTAGGTCACAGTAGAATTGCTTGCGGGGCGAGACAAAAAAGTATAACCACCATTCATTTTATGTCATGTTTCACCTCCAACTAGCGTGACCAACTGGCTTTTCACAAGCCAATCAAATCTCGATGGATAATTTACGTTTCACGTTGTCTTTAAGGTCAATGTAAAACAGATCATTTAAAATGAGGATGAGCGAGTGATCAGTGTAGGTCTGAGCGAGTCAGTGGAGAAGCTGGAAACCGAGTATGTCAGGCTTACAGCAGAGACCCATTCAGCAAAGTCTTACTGGTACCTCTATGATCTTTGCAAATTATTTACAGTCCACAGTTTGGCAGGTGGTATAGAAAACACAACACAATCCCATCTCCAACTCCGATCACAGGATTGGTATTGAAATGATTAGCCCGGGGTACAGAGGTGATGTCATGAAGTTAGTATTTAATGTAAGGGCTCTAACATATCAGCACTGTTATTACTAGGGATGCACCAAACCTATCCTGAATATCAGTATCAGACCAACATTTTCTAATTTGATTCCAATCGTTTTCCCCATTTAATGAATGCTTGTGGTAGCGGCTGATTGATTTTCTACTTATGCAAAATCAGGTCTCCCTGTGAGGATTATTATTCTCCCAATGTAGTTGCTGCCGATTTCTACCCCATTGTCTAGTTCTCCCCTATCACATGACAGCTACCAATCCGGGAGGGTGAGGTCCAACATGTCCCATTCTCCGAGACACATTCAGTCACCCCATCTTTTCAAACTGCTGTGCACGCAATGATATAGCAGGAGAGCGCTAACTGCCCTGTTCTGTATACATTAGCTTACAGACGCCCATGATTAGCCAGTGTCGCTCTGATTGACGGGAGAAGGGACGGGAGAAAGGAAGGCCATCTTTTCCACTCAGGGCGAGTATAGTTATTGTTTTTATAAAACTACTGTGTAATTTTGTTGGTTCTTTGTTGCTGATGTAACGAGTGGCAATTTAGTCATGTTTTTGTATATTTTGGCACTGGTAGGTTGCACCACAGCCAATTGAAAGTTATGGACCAATATCTCCTATTATAGTAGCTTAGAGGTAGCTCAGCAGTTAAGGTTCTGTCAGAGAGCCATGCTGGGTCCTTAAGCAAAACCCTTAACCC
>JAOUQW010000009.1:17231475-17241690 GCA_028565825.1 Olivaichthys viedmensis | reverse complement strand
CCAACATGCTGGGATATGCGAAGAATCAATTTCACTCTACTGTACTTGTATATGTATATGTGACAATAAAGGTGACATTATTATGAACAATATATTTCAAGCAACCAACAATTGAATATATGATTTAGAGCTGTTTTAACGCTATATACAAAGTGATTCAGTATTTTGCAAAGAGTTTGTGTTTAATTGAAAAAGTGCTAGCTTAGAGGAGTAGGAAGCCCCGCCTCCTTCACTGAGACTGACAGGCACAGAGGCCACACCTCTTTTACTGGAAACTCATTTGATAATGTTTCTAAATAAAACACTAGAAATAAAAGGAGCTGTGCATGTGGTATCAGACTTTACTAATACAGAGACACCCGGATCCTTCAGTCACCGTCGCCGAACATCTTTCACGCGTTTACATGCTGTTCCAAATCAGTGCAGCCATATTGTGAATACTGAGGCCAGCGCACCGATTAGACATTTGGCTCAATGCCTCATGTCTCTGTGTGGAGACATTTCACGATAATAAGATGAGTCTTTAACACTCAGTATGACAGTGGAACGATCCAGACTATCTACATTTAATCACCAGTTCAAACAAACACCGTAACCAAGTAAAAAAAAAAAATCAATAATACAAAAAGGTATGCGTTATGAACATGTACAAAAGATGACAACACACCTTTCAGACAATTGCATTTAACATTTGTGTGAACATGCACTCAAGGACAGCTTTGCAAATACATTTGATGAATTGTAAAGTTAAATGCACAGTCAAATATAGTTCTCCAATATACTTTGCCCATTTACATAAAAAAAAAAGTTTCTCTCTAAAATTGTCTTGCTAAAAGACAATGGAGGATAAAATATACACAGTATAACACACTGTGCTGCATATTTCTTTAAAAACTTAGTGAAGTTATTTTTTCTTCCAGGAACAGTGGAAGCAGAAAAGTCCAAGCCTTAGTGTGTACACACACACACACACACACACACACACACACACACACACACACAGACACACAGACACACAGACACACAGACAGACAGACAGACAGACAGACACAGACACAGACACAGACACAGATCAGTCTTGTGGTGTTTTCTGAAAATAAGAAGAAATCTTTTTCATAGAAGCCGGAGAAGGAATCCTCTTGGCCTGCGGGGAGGACGTCTTCCTTGCAGACTGTGGAGAGATCAACGCCTAAACAGGGGGAAAAGGAAACAATACGAGTTAACTTTCAACCAATCTGACTGAATTACTAAGAGTTTAAAGAGTGTATTACAGGTTGGGAAACATGGATGCTCCGACGGAGACGGGCAGAAACACAGACAAGACAGAATGAAAAGACAAAGACAGACAATCTCAAAAAAAGACAGACAGGCAAAAAGACAAACAAGACGATCAGAAAGAGAAGACACAGACACTCAGAAAGACAGAAGACAGACAGGTGATTAGAAAACACAGAAAAGACACAAACAAGACAATTAGAAAAGTCAGACAATCAGGAAGACAAAAGACAGAAGAGAGACAATCAGAAAGACAGAAAAGACACAGACAGACAAGACAATCAGTAAGACAGAAAAGACAGACAGATAAGGTAATCAGAAAAGAGACAGAAAGTCAGACATTAAGAAAGACAAAAGGACAATTATAAAGACAATCCCAAAAGCAGACAATCAGAAAGAGAAAAAGACACAGACAGAAAAGACAGACAATCAGAAAGACAGAAACCTAAGTGACAGATAGAAAGTAAAAGAAATCAGAGTTTGTCTATTGTCAGTTACACTATACATTAATGATTTAGATGACGACATCAAAAAGAAAAGGTTCCTCGCGAGTCTCCCTTGAAATCTGGTAGAAGAGGTTTAAAACTGAGTGGCCTGCTGTATAAAGTGGTGTTTCTACTAAAGTACTCACAGAGAGAGACTGGGTTCTCGTGTCCTGTCTCTTCCCTGCGTTAGGGCTTTTGGATAACGCAGCTCGGCTGGAAGCTTGTTTCAGTCTTCGGCTCATTGCAGAAAGCCAGTCAGCTCCCAGCGGCGAGCTGTTCTCCTTATCAGCCTGGGCAGTCGACCTGATCCTCTCTTCCTTCTCTTCTGTTCTTTCCTCTGCTGATGGGTGTGTGTTCGCCGTCTCCCGACTCCTCTTCCTGTCCGGATAGAGCTCGGCCACTCCATCGCTCTCGTCCTCCCCGAACGTCGTCTCGCTTGTGTCCAGGCGGCGTTTGGCGCGCCTCTCCGAGCCGAGCGTGTTCATGATGGGGTCGGAGAGCGGCGTTTTGGTCTGGAACGGGCAGGGTTTTTCGGCAGGAGAGGAGGTGACGGAGGGAGAAGGGAAGTCAGCACCGCTGGGGGCACACGAGCCCGGCCGAGGGGACAACAGAGAGTCAGTGCTGCCCGACCTGCCGCTCCGAACAGGGGTTACATCAGCCTGAGGACGACCTCCTGACGGAGACAGAAAGAGACCCATTTAGAAAAGATCTTGACAGCGTCTCAAATCCAGTAATCAAAATACAGCATTGAAAACCTCTGTCAGCTAGTTAGGGGACAACTAACACCAACACATTAACTCACTAACACCAACACAACGATATGCCTATTGCATTTTCTTTCTTTAACCTTCACCTGCAATTACCTGGTGATTGTTGGCTCCTGCTGGAACCCTGTAAAGAACCAGGCCACACCCACCCTCTATCTCTCCCTCATCTCTTGCTTAACTCTGATGCAGGAGCTGCATCCAGCACAGTCTTTTTCAAACTAGGGCCCGGCCGAAATATTGGTTATTAACATTCCACAAGATTAGTGTCGGAATAAATAACGTTGATAAAGCATCAATAATGTCTTGTTAGATGTTTTATAGGAAAACCACATTCATGAAATGTAACGCTGTTTTGAACATCAGCTAAACACACTAGGGGGCGCTAATTACTTAGTGTGCAAACATTTCCCTATACTGAAGGCCTAAGGAGATGTTCAAAAACATGGATTTATGATGCTTATAGTTATAGGACTTAATACAACATGCCAAATAGGGATCAGAGTGGTGTCTGCCGAGAGAGAGAAAAAAAAGAAAAGACATGAAACAAGGATCTGCAGAACTGGAGCTTTCCAGAGATCAGCTGATATTATTGGGTATCTGAATTTTTAGCTCAATTAAATCTATATCGTATAGGTGACAAAGTTTTCATATCGGTCAGGCCCCATTTCAAAGCCCAATTGACTGCAGTAAACCTTTTTTTTTTGCTTCTTGGCCAGCAAACTTGGTTTGGTTCTGGCATCAAAAGGCTGCTGGTCTGGAGCTGAGGAAACAGTGGCGTCAGGAGATTGGGCAGGGAACAGTCCTTTCGTCACCATGACAACACCCCTCAAGCAACTCAAGTAATTTACATGACCACAATTAAAATAAGACGTGAACGGTGGGAGGGGTTTTGAAGATTGCCGAAAATATTGCAGGAAGTAATCAGCGGTCTGAAGAACAAAAACAACCATTTTACTGGCAATTGCAAAGAACTAAATGGAAGCTACAATTCAGAGGAGACTGCCCTTCTCATAGCGAGTCTCTTTTCAGTGTTGGCATGGCAAAAGATGTTTGCGCTCACAGACAGTAAAGACTGCTGCTCCATTTAATGTAATTCTGTGGCGATATATCAATAGGCATGATGCATCTGGTGAGGTGCTGCTGAAGAACAGCTTCAAGCTCTTACAGCCAGATTGGTCGTCATCAAACATACAGATTTCCCTTCATACCAAAGCAATTTTGAAAAACGGGATGCAAATTCAGGAAATTATGGTGTCTAATTTAGGAAATGTTTACAAAAATGTCAAAAATGACATTGTAGACGGTTTTCAGCTTTGCAGATGACAACAGGTGAGATACAGTGAGGCATCATGTCGTAATCAGCTTAGCATTACGCCTCATTCATCATTCATACTACTAATAATATAAGGTGTGACGGCCTGGCACAGGTGGAGGATACCGCAGCTGAAGGGAGCCCAAATTCTCACCCGTTCGTTGATCGTTTGGCCAATTAAACTGGCTGATATTAAGGTTCCACAGACTTTAAAGCTTTGTCAATTTCAACAACTAAACAGCAGAACGTCAAAGTAATGCCCAGTATAACTAAAACTACTGCTTCTTTTTTTTTCCACCATATGAAATTATGTTGACCGATATTGGAACTTTTAGTTCTTTAAAATCAATATTGATACCGGCAACAAAGTTGGCTTTCAGTCGGACCCTAGTGTTACCTTTAATGTGCTAATGGCGTTCTAATTTATCCAAAAGTTAAGTTAGGTAATAATTTAGTAATGCGATTGTTAAATATTCATTAACAGCTACCTACTTTTAACTACGTTCTCTTTGTTTTATCTGAAGCAGGTCCCAGAGCAAGTGGAAGTGGGACTAAGTAATAGCCAGCACACTTTGTGGTGGTTCCCAAAACTTTAAAAGCCTCCTCAACTCTTTTGGTCAATTTGTAAACTGACCCTGAGGAATTATTATTATTATTATTACCAGATGGACTGGATGGTGTCTGTATTTGGCGGCGTGCCCAGCCTACAAGGTTCAAATCCCCGACAGCTGATTCTACCGCTACGCTGCGGCTGAGCCTCCAGATCCGCACAGTGTTATCATCAGAGCAGGTCGCAATCTGCACAGAGATTCACACACACATGCACACAGACGTTACTAGAGCTTCTGAACATCACCATAACTATCTGGACAAATTTAGTTGGGGGCATATCAATTATCAGTGCAACATGCAGGCCAGGGTTTACTACAGCCAATATTAGTCACCATTTTTCCTGTTGGGTCCTAGCAGCTTTTCTAATTATTCTAATTTACCCCAAGAAAGCCTTAATTTACATAACAATTTACATTGCTGCGGTGTCGGAATGATTTTTTTACTTTGAAATTGCACTTAAATATCCGACATATTTACAAGTGGGGAAACTCAGAATTCTGAATGATACACACAAGTTTCCAGTGATGAAAATAGTTTTAAAGAGATTTTTGAAGTCTAAACGGGGAAGAAAAAACCCCCAATATATATTGCTGATTTATTTTAGTTCTTGTTACCGCATAACTGCAAGAAGAGCAAACATTTCTGTTTTTAATATAGCAATTATTTTTTTTATTTTTTTTTACAATCTTCCGATGAGCACCTGAATGCAGCATAAGACTAGGGACCGCCATCATGCAGTATAACTTTCCCCAGCCCTATTATACATCAAAGCTCCCAGTAATTTGCTCACCTTGGTGAAATCGGAGTGGCTCCAGGTGACTGATGTCACTTCCTGGCTGTGACCCTGAAGCATCACAGGAGCCTGAGCCGGGTCAGAGATCTACAGAAAGAAGGTTCACACCGTTGTTAAGTTTTCCACATGTGAGGAATTCACAACCAAAATCACACACAAGCAAAAGCTCAAGCCGCTCACCTTCCAGATGTAAGCGTGGCTGTTACTCGAGCCGCTGGCCAGGAACTGATCGTCTGGACTCACGCTGGACTTCACGTAGAACGAGGAGTTGCGGTGGCCACTGAACACAGCCACTGGGAGAACAGATAAACAACAGAGCTCGATCATGATTTAAAACAAACAATCATACTTCAAAATACAGAAGGTTGAATATTACAGCATATTTCCCTATACTAATTGGCACTTTAAAGCATACTAAAACTTGTAGTTAAAAGTTTCTGGTTGCCACGTCATTATACTCTATTAATTAGTATATTTTAGCATGATGGGGGAAAAAACAAAACAAAAAAACGTTGAGCCTATTTAGTGAAGGCTCAAACTTAGCTCACAAGTAGCACTCCTTACCCGGTGTTGTTTTCAATCCACTAATATCGAACATGTAGATGTTGTCATCCGTGCAATTGCAGAACAGTCTGGAGCCTGTCGAGTCCAACGTCAGGCCTGAATAACCTGAGCACACAGCAAAGTGACACCGGTTTACCAACAAATGAGAACCAGTTGAAATACACAGCAAAAAGTATCTGAATACAGGTGAGCCAAAAAATCATAGTGCAGGAGGCAGATTTTGTTGCTACACTGACAGAACCGCTGAGCTACCACTACTACCACATATCAACAATGTAAAAATGACTGTGCCCGACCTGCCGCTCCGATCACATTTGGTCCTGCAGTCAGCGTTTTAAAGTCATTGTGTGTTTAAGTGACCGCTGTGCGAGTCAGCAAGTGTTCATGTACCTAGTTTGCGTGTGGAGGATCCTGGGTACTGATAGGTCTGGAGCGGAGTGGGGTTCTGCTGGTACGCTGTGTAACTCTTCCGCAAATCCCACATCTTAATCATCCTGTAGAGAGATCAGGCGTGTGCCGGTTATCGGTTCTACAATACGGATCACGGAGTTCTGTTTCTTAAAAGTCACAGGAAGTGCGATATTCTAATTCACGTACCCATCTACGGCTCCCGAGGAGATGAGCGTGTGCTCGTCACGGAAAAGAACGACCGTCACGCCTCTCTGAGAGTCCTACACGGCAGGGGAGACACAGAAATATTACAATTTACAGAACAAAACTTAGGAGACATATTATATGGATGTTAAGCATATTAATTCTTTGTAGCCTAGATTCGATAACCAGGATCACATCTGGACAAATTGACCTCTGAGGACAGAAAATATTTAACAAGCAGGTTTTATTGCTGGCTGACCATCATTAGCTTTGTGAAACAGTTTCAGCGGTAAAACCCATTCTTTTTGCTATTATAACAGGGTTGTTTTTTTTTGTCCCCAGCCCCCTTCTCCACTATACATCACCAACATTGAGCTAAAAGACTGCCTCACCACAGAAGGAGCCATTCCTCTGGACACTGGTCGTCTCTTCTTCGTCTGCGGCGTGTTTCTCGCCGTCTTCATATGAGCTCCACTTATCTGTTTCGTCTGCCTGTAGAAGCCGTCTACACAAGAAGGACGAATAAAAAGTCAGTCATCATTTAATGCACGGATCTCGCGCCGACCAAACAGGAGAAAAAACGATTCCACTTTTCTAATCAATCACGTCTTGTTCTTCAAACCACTGTTGAGTTGAATCAGACGTGTTCCTGCTTGGTTGGTTTCGAACACAAACTCATGCCTGGGCTGGGCGATATGCGCAAAAAATGTTTTCAATATCTCGATTATATATCATTATATGTCATGTCTGGTGTTGACGAAAACTCAAAGAATCCAGAAGGTCCAAAACGTATTACTTGTTACTTGATCTTAGCTCAAACTTTGTTGCACAGAGTGACGTGTTTCATCATCACCAGCCAATCAGGAACACGATCCGACATAAACAGGAAATACTCCATCTATTACGGAGACGCAGGGAAGCGGTTATAGTGCCCGTCTTTCTCAGTGTAATTTATTTACTTCAAGCAAGGTCTGTCTGTCGAGTCAGTTATATTTTAACCACAGATAAATTAACAAACTCCAAATGGACGTTGTTTTACAATAAAGTAGTGACTCAAATGATGCCTCTGCTGTATTTACTTTATACTGATATGGGTTTTTTCTGTTCCGCTGAAATTAAACGGCATTTCAGTAACGAACCATTAACGGAAAATAACGAAGCGGCTGCAAACATAATCAGCATTTGAATACGCTGAACGACAAAAGGGCGCTACGGGATGCTAATCACTCGCAGAAAGTGATTTTGTTGTGTGTTATTGACTTGTTTTAAAGCTTAAGTTTTTTTGTTTTTTTTTTAAATAAATAAATGGATTATTTTATATTTCTTATTTTAAGACTAAACAGTGTTGTATAAGCATGGTAGCCCGATTATGGCCACAAACGTTGACACTCTTACCTTTCTTACTACACCGCGTGTCCCACACCATGATGTTCCCGTCCCTGCCTCCAGTGCAGAAAACAGCTGAAGGAACAAACAAAACATGGCCTTAACACAAAAACCTGCCAGAATCAATACAGCCCCCCGGATAAGTGAAGAAACGTCTTTGAGATAATAGCACAAGTCTGCTCACCTTGATTTATTACTACTACTACCTTCAAAATGATCTGGAGACAGAATTATGGGATTACCTTTCTCATGTTTGGGAAAGGCCACACTCTTCAGGCTGCACTGATGACCCTTGAAGCCTCCCAGCAGCTCCCCGGTGATGACGTCCCACAGCCGGGCAGTCTGATCGCCCGACGCCGTCACCTTCACAACAAAACATCACGTATGGTTACCATGACGCATTTCAAAATTCCTTAAAGATCAAATTCAGCTGCTGAATAACTCACTAAGCTGCTTGCTCCGGGGACCCAGGCGATATCAAACACTGCATTATCGTGCGCCAACCAATCTGTGAAGATAAACAGCATCAAGTAGGCCTTCGGTGTGATGAAACTCACTCTGCGTTCCAATGCTGTTTTTCCAACGTCACCTCGCCATTTCCTCACTGCCATCTTCTAACACTTAATCAGCTCACGTGAGGGTCGCTTGATGACCCCTTGGAGTTTTTTTTTTTTTTTTTTTTTTTAAAGTGCCCAACCAATATATTGTTTATTTATGATAAGATGTGCCAGAACTGAAGCTTTCTGGACATGGTGTTGTCGTTTTGCGACAAATCATCAGCGAATAATTTGGTCTGTAAAAAACATAAAATGTTCAGAAATATTCTCAAAATGCACAGAACATAGTTTTCCATGACTTTTTGGCCTTCCTCTTTGGGAGACGGGAGCATTTCTGCTCATGACACTGATTAAGGTTTACTTACCCTTCAGTACAGCACTGTGTCTCTCAGTGTTATAAAGGCTCACGATCCCTTCCTCATTCGCTACAGCCAACGTGCTGCCCTGCCCAGGAGCTGCCCCACACCCACACACACACACCCAACCAATGAAGTTATTCAACTGCATTCAGACATCAGACACATTGCTGTGCTTTTGGCATTGCATTGTATTTACAGGCATTTTATTATTCCCTGTGTTTTAAGTGAGATCTGACATTTCTGAGCATATTTAACGCCAAGTACCAACACCTCGAAGATACATTTACTACCCATTCCTTTGGAGTTGGTTTAAACACAGCAGCTATCTAAAGCCACACTAAAAAGTATTGTTTCACCACTGGTTTCTAACAGACTCTCCACAACTGGTCTAAATATATTTTTATGAAAGATGCACTTCCTCAGTGTTGTGTAAAATAAAATAAATTGTTGCCTATGCCTGCAATACACTCAGAAAGACGTATCGTAATGTGACATTAACAGCAGCATATGGTCACATCACCCAGCCCTGGTGTGCAGCCTCACAAATGACCAGACATTTAAACAAACTAACCAACGAATAATAAACTAAAAGGAGCCATGTGTTACTGGCAGAAACCTTGCCTTCTCTAAGGACTAGAAGAAAGAATTTTAGTATCTGAGAATATGTTTTCTATATTAAACATTATTTGAATGCAATAAGGCTGTTATAATGCCTGAGATGTGCATGTTTTATCTGCACTGTGCAGAGGTGTAGAATGGGAAAGAGCTTTACCCGTGGAGAAAGTGCATCCGAATGGAGGAACAGCCACGCCCGAGTCTCCGTACGACACGTGTTCATCATGACGAGCACACTGGAAACACTCGAGCAGACACGACAACGGGTACTCTCCACGCTTATCTACGTTAAGATAGAGGAAAAGGGGTTATACAGCGCAATGGGATTTAAACAGGTTTTAATGTGTTTTGACAACGTCCAGAAGTGCAACAACGATTTCATTAAAACGGAGCAAATCACCATCATCTATATTTACCCTGGCTATCCACTTACTGATTCTGGTGTTGTTTTAGAGCAAAATATCACTTGAAGTTGCAGAACGTTAAGCATTTTGGTATTTTATCCTGTGTCATATTAATCAGACGATTTCTATTACTGCATCAGGAAAAAAAAACCTGAATGTGAGCAAGGGAGAGTGGAAGAGTAAAATTCGGATGCACAGATCCTTTTTTTTTTTTTTATCATCACTGATGCTCTCACAGTAACTCAAGCAAAATTTCTGTTGCCAAGTTATGCAAAGCATCACAGGCGTGATGTGATGTCGGAGTGCTTCAAGACTATTTGTGTTGTGTCTATGTGAATGATCTGCGTTCAAGACTATTTGTGTTAAGTGTCCGTGTGAATGATCTGCGTTCAAGACTATTTGTGTTGTGTGTCCATGTGAATGATCTGCGTTCAAGACTATTTGTGTTGTGTGTCCATGTGAATGATCTGCGTTCAAGACTATTTGTGTTGT
>JAOUQW010000009.1:17188579-17199312 GCA_028565825.1 Olivaichthys viedmensis | reverse complement strand
AGTTCAGATGAATTGCCTTATTCTAAAATATCTCCAGCCCTTAAATATCTAACTTCTACTCAATTTCCTTCTTCTTCTCACACTCTTCTTCCTAATCTGACCAAGGTAGGCTGCAGGATGCAAGTCATCCATTAAAAATACCACTGCTCAGACTGTATTTTAGACATGACCTGTGTTCCTGTAAACCATGGAAGTGCTGCAGCAGGTTCAAGGAACATTTAGCCTTAGGCACTGAAATGCTATTTAAAATAATACACGCGTGCTGTGCGCTAATCCCTCCGATCTCAAAAATGTTCAACTTTTAATTATTGTAAATATTCTGAACGAGCTGAATTCACGGTACGGTTCCTTTAAAAAAAATCGACGCCACGCCCACTCTCGCCGCCACGCCCACTCCCGCCGCCCCTCGTGTCCTCGCGGCTTAAATCCGCTTGCTAGGTTACAAAAGCGCTAGGCGACGTGCCGCGTTTTGTTTTCCTACTCTCAGCCAATGAAATCGTCGCCGGGCTTGCCATGTAAGCCAATCACGTCTCAGGGTTTGAGTGGCGGTTTACCGAAACTTGTTCTGTAGAAGGGCTCGATCTCAAACGGCTGTTTATCGGCTACAGAGTGCACTTGCCGCAGGGCGCAAGAGAGCCTTAGTTTAATACTCGATGTAGTGCGCGCATAGAGGGCGTGGGAAGCCGTTTGAGATGCAAGCCGTGTCAACGGTCGCTGCTGTCAGCGTCAAAGCGTGAGAACGCGTTTATCCCAGTTGGATTGGTTTCATGGTTCAGTGTTTTTGGCCGCCGCAATGCCGTCCCGCACGGAGGACTACGACGTGCTGAGCACCATAGGCTCCGGCTCGTACGGAAAATGCCAGAAAATTAACAGAAAATCCGACGGAAAGGTAACCACAGGTGACCCGAGTGACCCGGCTCGGCGTTGTCGCTGCTGTTGTGTTTGTAACCGCTTCCTTTAGCCTGCCGAGCGGCGGTAGGTCGATTGTAAATGAGTTAGCATGATGGCTAATGCGCGCACACGCTTTACTGCAAGTCTGCCTGCTGACAAACAAACAAACAAACAAACAAACAAATAGCAATCGAAGGACAGCACGATGTTTACGTTCAGATTCAGTCCGCCTATAGAAACACCTGTTGCAGTTTAAAGTTGCGTCATTGGTTTAAACATCTGTTTAGGAGCGACACGTTTATGCCATAAACACTGTCTGCTGTCAAAAAAAAGTGTGTGCCCTTTTTTTTAAAAAATCTTCTCCCCAATCACAGCCCAACAGCTTGGTCTACAAATTCATGTTTGTTTGTTTGTTTGTTTTTTCATTTGTTTTGGCAAATGTGGGAGATTTGGTGTTCCTTGGTGTGTTCATGTCAAAATAAAAGAGTTTTAGACTCTTTATTTTTTATTTTTTACAGTTTCCTCTTCTCCGTATTCACCTGCAGACCACTAATAATAATAATAAAGAAACCAATGCTGGAATAGTACATTTTGTTGATCAACAGTATGTTTCAGATGGAGGGCCTACATCATCCGTGCATGTCGTCCATGTATAAACAAATGGATGGATGAAGAAGGATCGAGCAGTCAGTTAGTTAATTACTAACATGGTATACATAAGCTGAAGTGTTTTGTGTGTCAGGTCCTGGTGTGGAAGGAGCTGGATTACGGCACCATGGGAGAGCTGGAGAAGCAGATGCTGGTGTCCGAGGTGAATCTGCTGCGGGAGCTGAGACACCCCAACATCGTCAGATACTACGACCGCATCATCGACCGCACCAACACCACGCTCTACATCGTGATGGAGTTCTGCGAGGGCGGAGACCTGGCCACTCTCATCACCAAGTGCATTAAAGAGCGGTAACCGCCTATTTATATCCTCTATTAGCACTCGCCAATTATTGGTTATAGGATCTACTGAGACATTCAATACGCATCATTTTATTGTGCGCACCTTGATACATTGCCACTTCCCCTGTTCCGTTTGGGAGGAGGCAGTTTAGGTAGGCAGCATTTTTGGGCGGTGTTGGTGTTCTCAAGATATGGTCTGTCCCAGCAGAATGATGGCTGTTTTTTATTTTGGACAAATTTTTAAAGGAGCATCAGAAAAAGCAATCGCATAGTTCTGTTATGATGAAGCTGAATCCCGAGCTCAATGGTTAGGCAGTTATCATAAAATTAAAAACATAATATCGGACCATGGTTATTTTATTCTGTTTCCTATTGCCTACTTGTTTGTAGTAACACTAAAGAATCTCTTCTGTTCTGTATTTTGTGTGTGTTGCTGTTTGCCAGGAGATATCTGGAGGAGGAGTTTGTCCTGCGAGTCATGGCTCAGCTGTCTCTGGCCCTGAAGGAATGCCATGGGCGTAATCACGGCAGCAGCACGGTCCTCCATCGCGATCTGAAACCCGCCAACATCTTCCTCGATGCCAAGCAGAATGTAAAGCTCGGTGATTTCGGCCTGGCACGGATACTTAAGCACGACACGAGCTTTGCAAAAACCTTCGTGGGAACTCCTTATTACATGTCACCTGTAAGTGTGGCTCTCTCAGAACATAATACTCACCGTATTGTTTCAGCAATAATAATCAAAACCCTCCTCAGTTTTCATGCCTTTTTTAAAATGGCTTTTATTTAAACAAGTTGCCAGTTCCTAACAGATTTGCGTTCCTGGGACGTTTACCCAGTAAAAGTGAATTTGCGAGGACCCAGATCGCATTCCTGTAAGTTTCAGACGTGCTGGTGACGCATAGCTGTGACAAACCACCATGCTAACTTAGCTAGCTAAAAATGCAACAGAAGGTTATTGTGTAAGGATTCTTAAAGAATTAAAAATAAACCAGCCCAAAACACCTTATCAGATTTATTCAAATAAATATCCATTAGAACAGTTTGTGTGATGCAGAGTTTAAAAGAAAAAGGCAAACATTGAGTTAAAAAAGAGATGCTCTTTCTTTTTCTTTCCTTCCTCTTCTCTTCTCTTAAACACATCTCGCAGTGGATATGACATTCAAAGCCCACAAGCATACTCCTCCTCCTTCTTCCTCCCCAAAAGAGACCATATGTTTACAGACAAAACATGACCCTGGCCATCACTCAACACATTACACCTCAGATCATATAAACTTTCATTTTAATCTGATGGTTTGACATTAACTGTCGATTAAAGTGATAAAACATCCATCATCTGAAATGACTACCCATTCTCGCCTTATTATTTTTAGAAGCAGATTTTGGTGCAGTTTAATAAAAAAAAATTTTTTGCAAACTTCGAGATGAGTCACAGTGTCCAGCATTGCTGTCTTGCTGCAATGAATTATGGGTTTTTCAGTTAATTCCTGTCGGTGAGTCACCGACTGATGCGTCCTCCATGTTTGGGTGGGATCAAGAACACTTCCAGGTATTCTACCTGTTCATGGCATTCGTGTTCTCCAGTAATGGAACAGAACTTCTGCAGTGGAAGCTTGACTTGTTGTCGCGGCAACAACCCTCATCTCCTAACCTCACTGGTTCCTCCGTTTTGGAGGGCAAGCACCTTTTAATGTCTTTTCAGTTCTCAACCTTGCCTTTTATCAGCCATTTGCATTACTCTAGTAGTGACTGCATGCTGGGTTTTTTTGTTTTTCCCCATAGGAACAAATGAATCGCATGTCCTACAATGAAAAGTCTGACATCTGGTCATTAGGATGTTTGCTGTATGAACTTTGTGCCTTGTCGTGAGTATTCAGATTTTCATTCCTCGTTATAAGTGTTTTGGTGTAATAGTTCCTTATGAGTCTATACATGTGTGGTCTTTCAACTTCTCTTGGATCTCGCAGTCCCCCATTCACAGCGTACAACCAGGAGGAACTGGCAGAGAAGATCACTGAGGGAAAGTTCAGAAGGATCCCGTACCGATACTCGGACGAGCTGAACACGCTGCTGTGCAGGATGCTGCATCTGAAGGTCTGGTCAGCTTCATATTCATCACTAAACACAATGCAATTCCCTTAATTAATATACAGACGTCTGATGATGCTCACATAACGAACGAATCCAGACTATCCACTGGACAGAGGGTTTTACGTTCAGCTTGTGCATTCTACATTAAGCAGCTCATTTCCAGGTCGGAAGAATGTAAACAGAAGCTTGAAACACAGAAACTAATATTGCATGGCAATATTGCAAATTACGATTTTCCTACGGTATCTTGTGAAACTATATGATTATTATAGGACTTGAAACACTTTTTTAAACAGTACAAACTGCTCCTTTAATTCAGAATGTTTCAGAACCTTCAAAATGCTTTCTTTTAAAAATATTTTTCTGGTTACTTTTACATCTAAATAAATAAAATTGATGGATTATCTAGTCATTTGATAAAGATTTTAAAGTGTGATGTTACAAAAAAGACATGCAATAGATGTTGCAGATGTTGGCATGCTGTTCATTCACTCTGGAGCGACTTGTAGTCCAGAAAAGGTACAAGATGCTTCAATTCGGTCTGCTCAGATGGGAAAAAATCAACATGTCTCTTTGTTGTATAGGTGATTTGTTTAACGCTGACTCCGTGTAATTTACTTTACAAGGAGTGCATGCTTGTGTGATCACTGCCGCTAGCACAGCTATGAGATTTTCATCGTTAGGTTGGCACCAGGCTCGGGATGGCAATTTAGCATAACTCCTGGAGTAACATGCCTACCATAAAAACACTAACAAATGGGCATATTATACTTAAGCAATAGAACACGAGAGGGAGTGTGTTATCGCGAATAACGTCACGGCTGTGATTTGGTCGCAGGCACGAGCCGAAGGCGAGTAAAATGGTGGCTAGTGTGGAAGCTTCATTAGCACAGCGCATAAATTGGCATTGCGTTTGTCCTCCATCTAGCGTCAAGGATAATTTAAATATATAAAAATTTTAAACTGCTGCTGGCCGTGTCGTTAGTTTGCCCATCCCTGATCTAGACGTTCCCTGTACAACATAACATGTGGTTTAGAACATTACTCAATGGTTACAGTTACTGTTTTATAATTATGATTATTATTATCCTTCTTTTTCTTTTTCTTCTTCTTCTTCTCACACTCTTCTTCCTAATCTGACCAAGGTAGGCTGCAGGATGCAAGTCATCCATTTAAAAAAAAATTGTATTTGATAACAGCACGTGTTTGTTTGTTTTTCCACCAAATCTGTATCATTCCGCTGGAACTCTTTTCGACCAATCAGATTGCATGGTCGGAACTAACTGTTGTATAAAATACAGCACCTTCTAAAGGGTTCTAAAGGGCAAAATAATGCGTCTATAGTCCAGACGATGCACTGTTTTATACTGTAGCCCTAACATGTTTCCTGCTCACACCTTCCTTCCTCGTTGTACCCGGCTCTGTGGTCAGGATTACCTGCGTCCCTCGGTGGAGTCGATCCTCCAGAGCTCGTTAATCTCCTCGTATGTGGCTCAGGAGCAGAAGAAGGCTCAGGCGAGGCCGCGGCAGAGGTCATGTGACCTGGAGCAGCCTAAACAGGTGGAGCTGAAGCTAAAGGAGCAGGCGCTACGCCAGCGCGAGCAGGACCTCAAGGAGCGAGAGGAGAGACTGGAGAGTAAGGATAATTATTCATTTTATTATCCTTTTTATATTTTGCATTAAACCACATTTGTATGTCATTTGTGTCTGTATGTCCTTTTGGTAATTGAAGTGAATTGAAAACTTTTTAATGGATTTTTCTGTTTGCTAAAGCTAGCTAGCATTAGCTTTGCTATTAAAAAAGGTAGCTAGCATTACAATGAGGGGCTGTCATTAGAGTTGGTTAGCTAAATATAAACAACAAGCTAGCTAAAAGCTTTCTGAAATAAGGTATTAAATATAGCTAGCTGACTAGTGTTACACTGAGGGGTTGTTACTGGAGTAGCTAATCGTGTGATAGTAGCTAACTATGAATAGCTAGCTATTTATGCTAAGACATTACAATCAACTCAAGAATTTTTGGCACCCTTCTTGAATATGAGCAGCAATGAATAACATGTGCAATCAGTAACATTTTAAGCTCAAACATATGGGGACACTGTATTATATTTATTTCACGAAAGCTTCTTTTCAAACAAAGTTTTCTTAAGTAGTGCATTTTCTTTTTTTCTTCTTCTGCAAAACACTGGTTTCAAAATTATTGGCACCCCCTCCCCTACAATTAATATTGGATTGAAGCCTCTCCTGGAGAGAACAAAAAGCACTGAGCCTCTTCATGTAATGTCTAAAACGGTTGGAGACACTTGTAGAGGATCTTGGACCCTCTCAGAACATCTCAAGCTCCTTTTATATTGCTCGGTTTGCACATCTGGACTGCCCTCTTCAACTCTGACCACAGGTTTTCAGTCAGGTTAAAGTCCAGAGATGGCCATTGCAAAACATTGATTTTGCGTCCCACAACCATTTCTGTGTTGATTTCCCTGTATCTTTGGGGTAATTTTTTGGTTAAAAGACCAGTCTTTGGCCAAGTCTTGACCTCCTGGCAGAGGCAACCAGGCTTTGGGCTAAAATGTCCTGGTACTTAACTAACTAATAAGTCATGATGCAATCAATTGTCACAACAGCCCCTGGACCACCAGCCTCAGAACAGCCCCAAAGCCTCAATGATCCTTGTGTGCAGCCCCCTTTTTTTCACCAAACATGCTGATGGTGTGCAGGGCCAAAAAGTTTAAATTTGGTCTCATCTGACCGCAACACCTGATTCCAGTTGTAGTTGTAATGACGCTTGGTGGAGTTTAGGCACTGCATTTTGTGGGTTGCTTAAGTTTTTTTTTGTTTGTTTGTTTTTGCCCTAGTTTCAATGTTCTCTTCACCCTTGTACGCGCCAAAACTGTCATTAATGTTTCTTACCTAGCTGTGTGACCTTCATCTTTGTCTAAAGCAAACTCTAGGGCATTTTCACACTTGGCTTGAATACTCGAGTCTGTACCCAGGATCTATTCTGGGCTCGTTGGGGTGGGTGTCATCACACGCAGGTCTGTTTTCACACAGACAAATTCCTTCCGAACTGCGGATCAATTGGACTATTCTATACGTTATTTCTGCTGTGCGTGCAATTTCTGCACCAAAGGAGATAGTGGGTACATCCCTTTATTGATGTTAATGTTTGTTTGATTAATGTATTATTTATTTTCTTTACTTTTGCTCGACACCGATAAGCAATTTGGGCTTTTCAGTCGAAGCTGCTCGCTTTACGTACAAAAATAAAAAATGCCTTTCCCCAACATTGGTTAAACTTGAAACGAAAGGAAATTTAACCAGTCATGTTATTCATGCTCAGCCCCGGGAGTGGATAGCTTACACACATGCCGCAGTTCTCAGTCAAATTAACTTGAAGTGACCCCCACAGACCACTGTTTTCAGGTGGGCGATAGATCTGTGCCCTGGACTTCACCCGGGTTCAAAAACAGCTTTCACACTTGACCAAATATATCAAACGCAAGTGTGAAAACGCTCACTTTTTTTTTTGGGCAACGGTGCATGTTGTTTGTGTACCTATTAGACCTTGTACCCTATTATGCACGTTTTTAAGCAACTGTCAGAGTTCAAACACATTCCACTGTGGAGATGAGCAACAACAATGTGGCTGAGTGTGAACAAAGCAGAGTGAAGCTATTCGTGCAGTAAACTCTCTGTCTCTAATGGTTTTCTCTTCTCCTGACAGAGAAGGAGCAGGAACTGTGCATCAGAGAGAGACTCGTGAACGAGAAGCTTGCCAGGTAAACCTCTTGAGGCCGTTTGTTTAGTGTGGCTGCACTTAAAGCAACAGTTAGGCCAAAAATGAAATGTACACAAGTTACCCCAAATGTAGTCAATCAGCCAAGACAGGTTTGCTGTCGGATGATTGTCTATTTAATTTTACACTAAGGCTAATAGCTAACAAGTAAGGAAAACTTATAGCCTCTAGTTTTGTACAAGATGCATGCCTAAATCATTACACACTCGCATTTTAGTTAAGTAATACCATTTGTACATAAGAGTTTTATAAAATAGCAAAATAAGAATATAGTTAAAGAAATTATATACAAATCAGATTGGAATTATATTATCATATGAATCACTTTATCTATTATTACTTGTTATTGATTGATTGATTGGATTTTTACCCAATTTTCTCCCAATGTTGTCATTGCCAATTCCCACCTACTAGCTAGTTCTCCCCTATCGCACGACTGCTAACAACTGGGGAGGGTAAGGGCTAGCACATGCTTCCTCAGAGACACATGAAGCCACGTCTGCCACTGCATCTTTTCGAACTGCTGCTCATGCAACGTCACAGAGCAGCTGAACACACTGTGAGGAAAGCGCTAACTGCCCTCTTCCATATACATGAGCTCACAGACGCTCACGATTGGCTAGTGTTGCTCTGATCGACAGGAGAGAGAGTAATGCCATCCCTCCCACCCAGAGAGCAGGGCCAATTATGCTTACACTCCCAGGCACGGATGGCTGTGGCATCATTGGGAATCAAACTCGCGTTCTCCTGACGATCGGGCAAATGCTTTTCTGTTGCACCACTCGGAAGCTAATCACTTCTTATATAATCACTTCAAACTTCAGAAAGCACATAGGCAAGTCTGTCTGAGATACTAAACAACTCAACACCGTTTGAGACGAGTGTATGATTTATGCATGCAGGTAGCTGTAAGCTTCTCTTGCATGTTCGCTACATTAGCCTCGCAGCCCTAGTACAAAGCTTAAGAGGCAAGCTTCAGACACCAAACACGTCTTGGCTGATCGACTACGCGGAGTAAAAAGAAACAGTTTGGCCGAACTGTTACTTTTAATTAACTTTTTAATCATTTTGAAAATGTTTGCAGATCAATATATTAGCGGTGTTGCAGGATGAAAAATGAAGGGAAGGATTCTGTTTTAAATTAAATTGATGAAATGTGTTGCTCTCCCCACAGAGCAGAGAGTTTGATGAAGGCCTATAACCTGATGACGCAGCAGAGGGCGCTCTCTCCACTCTTTACAGATGACAGAGGTATGGCCATGAAACGGAAGCCACTACACCCACTGAACACGGAGAATAGCTGAACATGGCTTGTGTATAAGAATGTGTGTGTTTTACTGTTAGATGTTTTGTTTTGAAGGTGCTACATGTTTAGATTTTTGGGTTTTTATACGATTTTTTAAATGATTTTAACTGTTATAAACCATGCAAATGGTTTACTAATGACCTTTGCCATTGCAAATCCTGCTATCGTTTTGAAAATAAACTTCGAAATATTCCAGCGAGGCTTCGTGATTGCTGAAATGATCATCACAACATTAAAACTTAATATTTTGCTCAATGTTAATCATTACACCTCACAATCCTTCAGGCATTTTAGGAGCAAAGCCTTATTGCATTTATTTATTGCATTTTAAATTGACAGAACGCAGCCTTTTCTTTCACATTGTACATTATATAACGTGATGCACATTCTCTGAATCAGAATAAGAACGTTCCCTAGCCACTTTAATTGACTGCATCCTTTTTTGGATGATAAACACATTCAACTTTAAATAAATTAATCAATGAATATGCCACCTAACAGACTGTTTAAACATATGAATGTGGAACTCTAACAATTCTGCGTTAACAGGGGTGTAACTTCATTCTCCATCACTTTTACTCCTTCTTGCACACTTGGTACTGCATTCCACTTCACTTCCTTCTACGGGTAATGATCATGTTTGTCTCTTGACTTGCAGGTGAAGGCGAGAACACTTCACCTGGGAAGAAGAAAGTCCATTTCGCAGGCGACAGCAAGGAGAACATGAGGCCCGAGCAGAGAGTCGGCAGAACTCAGGAGCACGCGCTCATTAAGAAACTGCAGGCAGTTAATATAGGAGAAGTGGAGAGAAATTATCCACTCAAGTGCCGGCCCCTGCAGGGTATTCGCTAACACTGCTGGAATTAGGACTGGTTTATAGTCTGTTGCCGGCGTATCGGCCAACAGAGGGCCCTGCGTAATGACAAAAACGCTCCAGAAAGCATCATAAGCCGTTCCTGAAGGCTTCCATGAGTGTGTGCTTTCCTTGTAGGACACAAATGCGACCTTAGCTGGAAAACATGCGTCTGGCTTTAGGTTGATGTCTTTTCATACAGTGCTTGATTATCAACGATTTCAAGAAATGTTATATTTATTGTGGCATAGAAAGTGCAATCGGGACAAAGGTCTAACACTGGATAATAGTATTAAATGTTAGTTACGTATTTCTGAGACTGTGAGTTTAAATTTTGTGTTGGTGCATAACTTTTTAGTTGTTTCAGTTTGTGTTGGGAATTGGAGTAGAAATACTGTCCAGTCTTGAGTACATTTATTGTGTGAATCAAAAGAAAAGGAGAAGTTCAACTTTCAACTTAGCCAGTTCTTTCTCACTAGTTTGTGCTGTACAGTTGTGTTTTTAAACTCATTGGGGAAGTGCAGTTAAATGTATTAATTGAAAAGTTCATTGAGAGAATTTTTACAATGCGTAAAGGTGTAGAGATGTTCCTGGGCCAAGTGTGACCAAAACAATTTATTACACTGCATTAATTCTTTTTAATGGTTTAAAATTGCATGGGTTTTTTTTGTTTTTTTTTTATTTAGAAAGCTTCTTTATTGTCACATGTACAAGTACAGTAGAGTAAAATTTGATTATTCGCATATCCCAGCATGTTGGTAAGCTGAGGTCAGGGTCAGTCATGATACAGCGCCCCTGGAGCAGGGAGGGTTAAGGGCCTCGCTCAAGGGCCCAACAGTGGC
>JAOUQW010000009.1:17169320-17184339 GCA_028565825.1 Olivaichthys viedmensis | reverse complement strand
ATTACAATCATTTTATAGATGGATCTGAAACTAAATGGAGTTTATATCACTGATAACATTCCAAACTTTTGAACGCGAGTGTAATGTATATGGTTAAGGCATATTAAGCCTTATAAATGAATTTAGATACCTTGTATGGCATTGATTCAAAGAAAATGGAAGTGGCTGAAATTTTCTTCTTCTCCGTCATAAAGCCATGAGTCAGGTGGCCACCGTCAGGCAGATCAAGACCCATGATCCTCCCATGAGGCTCCACTACCGCTGTGTACACAGCAAAGTTGGCAGGTGACCCTGAAAAGAAAGTGTTTGAGTAACCCTTGATATACAGCAGACCAGGCCAGAGCTTAAAACAAGAAAAGACACAAACTTACCAGAATAAGGCTGCACATTTACGCCCCATTTTTCCAGGTCAAGGCCATAAACTTTCAATGCTCTTTGCTGACAGAGACGCTCCAGTTCATCTACATGTTCCGTACCACCATAGTATCTAATGCCATTTTTGCAAAGATCTGACATTTAGAACTCCAATGTACAATATGGAATAAATACTGAAAATGACCATCATAGCCTTAGACATTTGAGTATGGCATATTTACCTCTGGCCAGGATATCCCTCAGAATATTTGTTGTTCATGCACGAGCCGAGGGCCTCCAAAACAGCTCGACTGGCAAAGTTCTCAGACGCAATGAGCTCTAAACCGTACGTCTGTCTCCTCTTCTCCTTCTTAATTATTTCAAATACCTATTGACAGGTTCGACCAGTTTTAGATAAGCAACTGGTCCCTTAATATGACGGCATTTAGCTGACAAATGTATGAAACAAACAATTGCCTAGTTTGCCTAAATTTCTTATTAAAAAAAGCAAGCCGAGGTGGTAGAAGTACACAAATTCCTCAGTCAAGTAAAAAGTGCAAAATACTTATCTAAACAAATACTCTGGTAAAAGTTAAGTGTACAGCTTTAAATTCTTTACTCGAGTTAAAGTACAGAAGTACAAACTCCTAAATTTAAAGTATGAAAGTACTAGAAAGAGTCACAAAAGGAGACAGACAGACTTGATTTGGGTTGCTGGCAGTAAATTAACCAAGGAACGTGGGAAAACATCACCCAAGCTAACCAACAACCTCTATATCCCCAATTTCTCAAACGTCAGCTAACATGCCTACTGCCTAGATAGATAGAAAATGTAGCTAATAATCTAAACAGATAGATTATAGTTCTTGTCATGTGTTACAGTTTAGATTTATTAGGAATTTTGATGAACTGATTGAAGCTGTCTGCTGCTAAAAAAAAACAAAAAAAAAGGTCATCTTATGACTTACAAAAACATGAAAACTAGAAAAACAGAGATGTGCTGAAAATGTAGCAAGTAGAGAACTTTCTTTTGAAATGCAGTGAGAAAGTCAAAAGTATCAAGTGAAAGAAAAACTTGCGTACAGATGCTCATGTACAGTAAAAGTTATTTCTCACCGCCGACAGCAAGTACACTCAGTAACATACCTCAGGATCATTGGTGCTGAGAGGCTCCCGCATCATACTGTTGTGCGACTCCCATGTGTCCTTGTCAATGCAACAACTGTTGTGTGCCATGTTCTTGAGATCTATACAAAAGTAAAATGACAAAAGTGCAATAAGTTCGCAAAGAATAGAATAGAAAGCTCCTTTATTGTCACATATACAAGTACAGTACATTGAAATTGATTCTTCACATATCCCAGCATGTTGGTAAACTGGGGTCAGAAGTCAGGGTCAGCCATGATACAGCGCCCCTGGAGCAGGGAGGGTTAAGGGCCTCGCTCAAGGGCCCAACAGTGGCAGCTTGGCGGTGCTGAGGTTTGAACCCACGACCTTCTGATCAGTAGCCCAGTGCACTAACCACTGAGCCACCGCTGCCCTGTTGAGGAACATGTTTAGTACTGGAAAATGTCAAATTAAAGAAAGGCATTTAATATGTCGTCATAAAATAAGTTCAACTACTAATTGCTTTGATTTAGAAAAAAAACTAAAACATTTCATTTAGTGCAAAGACAAAATTGAAATCCTGCCCTCATTTGGCAAAAAACAAAACTATTCATCTGTAGTTCTTAAAAGCGAAAAGAATTAGTAAAAAGGCCTTAAAAGTCCTGGAATTGAATTTTGTGCAGGATAAAAGCAGGGCACACACAATCACTTCCAAAAAAAAAAAAAGGAATAAAAACTTTAACAGCCTTTTTAGTCTAATCGTATACAACTATTGGAATACACTGAAAGGGGTGTTTTTGATTCATCGAATTGACATGTATGTGGTTTTTTGGGTTAGTAAAAAAGTAGATCAAGTATAAAGCGTTGGTTTAAATGTTCCTTCTAACAACTAGAAGTGAGCTGCACAGCTGAGGTCTGCACAGCTGAGGTCGACTGCTGTTCATGAGCTCAGGCCAGAATTGAGCAGTGTGGGAAACAGGGGCCAGTCTTTATTATCTTTAGCCTGCACCTTGGCTTGTGTTGGCTTTTTATTTGTCCATATGTAGCTCGCGAACATGGACTGCAAAACGTTGAATAATAATAAGAGATATTGATCATCTCGACGTGTTTAAGTATGTCGTTGCACCACGTGGCCTGGTGCAGATCTGCTGGCCCACCAGGCTGTTGCGAAATGTCACGAAATTTTACCCAGTTTTCATGTCTCGCGGAAAGCTCTAGTCTTGTAGATCTGCTTTTAATCTCTCGTCTTTTTCTTTTTCTTTCTTTCTTTTCTCTTTTTCATGCACGAAGTCGCAGTGTCTTTGCGTGACTCGCCGAATGATGGAACATTAACACAACCCTCGTGTTGACTTCGATGTGCGCGGTCACATTAGTGTGTGTGTGTGTGTGTGTGTGGATCTGATGAAGAAGACTGTCGCGCCCTCTGATCCACTCACTCACCTGCATGCATGTGTCAAATCATGACACGTGTCTTTAACACGGAACTGTGCACACGCTCTCGCTTCGCTAGATTTGTCTGCTTTGTGCCACTTGCAAAAAGAGAGAGAGAGAGAGAGAGAGAAAAGCAGACAGGACCAAAGCTGCGTGCATCAACGGGCTTCATTAGACTATAGCACTTAGGGGCTGTGTGTAAACTCCCGACCCTGCTGTTCATTACTGTCTCTTTATCACGCCCTTATCAAGACTTAGAGCCTCACCATTTCCAACTGAGGGAACCCACGTTGGCAGGAAAAGAGAAACTGGAGCGAGCAAGCAAACGACACACACACACACACACACACACTTCTCAACTTCTGCTCAGTTATTGACTTCTTTTTGCATTCGGTCCCTAACCGCTGGCCAATGACGTGTGGCCCAGTGGGCGTGGTCACCGGAATCTGCCTTGTTCCGTGTGGAAACTTTGCCGGTCCGGGTGCAAAGTTTGAACTCCGTCTGCAAAACGCCGCGCGCTGCTTCTTCTTTTTTTTTCTTCTTCTTCTTCTTCCCCTCCCTCCCTTTCTCTCTCTCTCTCTCTCTCTCTCTCAGTCACGGTTCTCTCGAACAAGGCACGAACCGTCGCGCACGAGCCTCACCACCACAGCCGTCTTCACATAGCCCAGGACCGGCTGCGCGTTGAGCGCGAGCCCGCGCGTGCTAGCCTGCTCCGGTTAGCGGCGCGCTGTGTTTGATGTCGCCGTTAGCTCGCCGTTAGCTCGCGCCCTCGGACTGAAGCCATGGCTTGGGAGCCCAACCGCGCCCGCTTGCTTTGCATGCTGTCGCTAACGTTCGGCTTCTTCGTGGTGGAGGTGGTGGTGAGCCGCCTCACCGCGTCGCTCGCCATGCTCTCGGACTCGTTCCACATGCTGTCGGACGTGATGGCGCTGGTCGTGGCGCTGGTGGCCGTGCGCTTCTCCGAGCGCACGCAGTCCACCAACAAGAACACGTTCGGCTGGATCCGCGCCGAGGTGATCGGCGCGCTCGTGAACGCCGTCTTCCTCACCGCGCTCTGCTTCACCATCGTGCTCGAGGCCATCGAGCGGTTCACCGAGCCGCACGAGATCGAGAACCCGTACGTGGTGATCGGCGTCGGCGCCGCGGGGCTCGTCATCAACCTGCTCGGGCTGTGCCTCTTTCACGGGCACGCTCACTCGCACGGGCACGGCAAGAAGAAGAAGAAGAAGCTGCTGCTGCAGCACGCCCGGGCCGACACGTCCACGGACGGCGGCTGCGCAGGAGAAGAGACCAACAACCTGGTCGGCGGTCACGGGCGCAACAGCCCGAACGGCGTGAGCTCGGAGCGGAGCGGCGCAACCGGTGAGCGCGCGCTCTTATTTCAGCGTTAACTTCTCGCGTGAAATTAGTTCCAGCCGAGAAGGTCTTTCGCTCTTTTCATTACCTGCTCAGGTGCGTTAGGAACCGGAACTCGATCAAAATCAATCAAATGATTTTTATTAAAATAAATCAAAAATCAATCAATCTAGTCAGGCACGAGGAAGAGGAAGAGGAGGAAGAGGAAGAGGCGTAAAAGTAATGGGGGGGGAACACAGTTGCCTAGCAACCAGGCAATTATGGCTGCCGAGTATACGCTAGCTTTAATGCCGACTTCCTCTTGCTATCGCGCTGACTCCGTTTTCCGCTAAATGCGCTTATAAGAGCAAACTGTCAGGGATATCAGCAAGACTCCGTGTCGTGCTGTTTGAAAACACGTTGTACCGGGGGGAGGGGGCGGTATTAGTTTCTTTTCCTCTGTCCCGTTATCTTGACGTCACGACTTTTATTTCATGTTTTTCCTCGTTATCTCAAAATTAACACAAGCTGTTGACTCGAGATGAGAAAAGTTTTTCTTTTTTTTTTTTTTCTTTTTTTTTCTTTTTTTTTTTTTTGGTCGACATCACGACTTGTTAACATTTAAAATTGTTTTCTCGAGGTAAGGACGTGGGCAGGGTCGTCTGTGGCAGGTCCTCTTGGTGTAACGCCGATTCTGGCGAACTGTTTAACAAAAGATAAAACTCATTTATTATAAGAAAAACAAGTGGGGTCTACCTGAAACAAGTGGGGTCTACCTGAAACAAGTGGGGTCTACCTGAAACAGGTGGGGTCTACCTGAAACAAGTGGGGTGTGGGGTCTACCTGAAACAAGTGGGGTCTACCGGAAACAGGTGGGGTGTGGGGTCTACCTGAAACAAGTGGGGTCTACCTGAAACAGGTGGGGTGTGGGGTCTACCTGAAACAAGTGGGGTCTACCGGAAACAAGTGGGGTGTGGGGTCTACCGGAAACAAGTGGGGTCTACCGGAAACAAGTGGGGTCTACCTGAAACAGGTGGGGTGTGGGGTCTACCTGAAACAGGTGGGGTCTACCTGAAACAGGTGGGGTCTACCTGAAACAGGAACAAGTGGGGTCTACCTGAAACAGGTGGTCTGACGGCTTTGGCTGATTCATGATGCGTTACCTTGAGGTTACAACAAAGATAAATTGCGATCTCAAGAAAACAAATTTTGTAATTTCGAGATCACAACATTTGCTTTCTTGAGACTAGGACAAAAAAATATGTCTCGAGATAACGGGACAGGAAAATAAAAATAATACTGCATGGCCTTCTGGACTTCAGTAGACCATCGGATTCATTGTTGTGATTTTTAATTTCACTTTCTCAAGTGTTCTCAACAATAATTTACCAAACCCCCGCCCCTGTTCACATCATATTTTTAATGGTGGTTATGAAAATAACTTTGGTTGCTTGATGTGTTGTCATGGCGACAAAACCTGATATCGCTGGTTCCTCGTTCCAGACCAGCACCACCGTGGTGCCGGAGCAGAACCGATCTTGTCGACCGAGAATCAGCTCTTTCGTGTTGGAAACGTACTGAGCGGTTTGGGATTAGGCTCCGGCACCTTGTCGGTGAACGAGATCCAACAGTGGAAAGTCCGTGTTAATTGTTTAGGAACTTTTGTGAGCTGAACGTGTTGGTTGGTTTTAGAAACTGGGTTAACGCATCATGAACTGCTGTGAGGCAGAAATGTTCTTGCGTCAAACACTCGTGTAAAAATGAAGCGCTAGGACATTGAGTCACGCTGTGATACATTTACACCACTAACAGGGAGAGAGCATGAGAAGTAGCAGCACTGTGCGCACACACACACACACATACCAGTAACCCCTTCAGAGACTGTGTCTATTGTAACAAACATCACATGATTCATTCATGTGCATAAAAATCGGTTGTTAGAAACTACTGGGTAATCAATCAGAGACCAGCTTCACACCACTGATTGTCACATGGGAGATTTCTAAAGAGCAGCATGACCAGCAAAAAGACAAAACAATAAGTACCTTTGATGGTGTTGTTTTTTGTTATGCATAATTTTTACATCTAAATAATATTGAAAAATGTAATAGATCTAATATATAAAAAGATATAATTATCATTTTAAGTAGCAAGAAGAGAATCAGGCCTTTAGTGTGCATGTAAACGCAGTCACTGAAGGCTGTTTCGCATAGTCAATCTTATGAATAACAAAAATCAGTACATACTGAGAGAGCTCGCTTGTAATTTACAGTAATTTAGTCAGAGCTTTCAGGTTTGAAGCGGTGGGAGTTTTCAAACGCACACGTCATACGCCAGCTCACGCCCGAAAGAAGTAAGACCAAAGACCCGGCCCCAAATTTCCGGTACGGCTTATGACCGAGCCGCAGGCATCATAACAGAGAACAGCCTTTCCCCTTCAACAAGGCCTTGTCTTTGAGCTAGCTAACGTTAACCAGCTAGCTCGCTACCACCGGCCTCAGAGACGCAGAGAACCGTGACGAGCTTGTAAACTCACTCTGCAGGCCTGCGTGAGCAGCGTTTTGACTGATCATAAAAGAGAGAAGCTCTTCCTCTTCATCAAGACTACGTGATGTAGCTAGCATTAGCCGGCTAGCATGCTACCATCGGCTCTGTACAAACACGGGTAGGCCGCGGCGTCGGCGATTCGCAAACACAGTGCTGCAGGATCACGACAGCCAATGGTAGCGAGTTAACCAGCTAACGGTAACGCACTAGCTAAAAAACAAGCTCTTGTAAATGGAAAGATGGTTTGCTTATTAACCTAGCACTCTGTAACTGACCATCACATTGATCTGCACAATAACGTTTTTATTCTCATAACACGTCTGGAAAAGTGAGGATACGAGGATAACGGCAGCAGATAATTACTGTTTGTAATTAGTGTTTGTAGGTGAATTTATCCTCTGATGTGTTAAACCCTGAGCTTTACTCTTAACCCTAACCTGTGTGTTCTTGGAAAAGTGCCTTCTTGTGTAATGCAGTAATAAACAGTGTTAACAGTCGCCAATCCAAGCTCATTACTGCTGGACTCCTGTCAATGACACACAGCAGATCTGCACAGTTGATAATCTATTATCACACTTTTGGCTTTTAATCATTAAAGTTCAACCGGTGCCTCATACAAATCGGCATGTGTCGGTAAATCGCTCGTACGATATTTAACACCTACAATATTTTATTCAAGTTATTGTGGACACTTGAAAACAGTCACTCTCCCTGATTTCATTTCGGGAGGCTGTCTAGTATTTGGGCAACATTTGTGCTCCTGAGAAAGTCTGTCCTAGACAATCCCATAATTTTGTTCACCAATCAATTTTATAAGAAGTTCTGACAATACACGAGATATGATCGGAAAAGTGTGTCGTGATGTAACTTATCACGTTAACGGTATCATATCACTCATCCTAAAAACACATTTCACTTCCGATTTGCTTGTATTAAAGCCAGACATTGTGTCATGGCAACAATGAAAGGACATAGAGATTGTAGAAATGTTTATATTGGCTCTGACGGAAGTGTTTCTCTGTGGTTCAATGCAATTATACATAATCCTCACACACACACGCACTCTGTTACTTCTGCACGGTATCGGTCGGGTCACGTGGAAACATCAAGTGTTGTTTTGTTAAAATCCAAGTCATTTAGCAACGTGATTGCAGTCTGATCGTTTGTGCGTAAATAATTAACCAAAGTTCGATGTAATAGATCTCACATTCCTTAGCACACAAAGAAATGTGAAATGTGTCAGACTATGTGCCCTAACAAAGCTATTTTCTGAACTAATTTCTTATCTGTCATTTTAATTAGTGTAAAGTGTTATTTTGCTAGATTTGGCGTTCTTTGCAACTGTTGGTGCTGGTTCATAGTTTCACATAATTTGCTAACAAAAATGCCCTTTTGATGTTTGTCAGTTCATTTGCTGACTAATGTTGGTAGTCAAACACTTTTATCATAAATTACTGACCAAAAAATATCCATCATCGTGGTGTTTGCTATTGAAACTTGAAGACTAACTAATATTGTTAACTTGTTTATTTTCACCATAAACCACTTGTTTTATTACACGAACTTGTCAATCAGACTAATTATCAAACTAATGACTGTTTGACTGTTGGAGCAGCTTTAATAAGTTTTATTTAGGTTATAAACCAGGTTTTTTGAAATGTTTTGTTGAGAAACAGTCTTGTTATACCTTGTCAAAATAACTTGTTGACTCATTACATGATAATGGTTACGTGGTTATTACTTTTAGTTTCGTTTCGTCTTGGTCCATTCAGCCAGTTGGTTTAAAGGTCTGATCCTTTATAATTTTGGTAATAAACCACTTATCACATACTGTAAATAAAAAGTTATTTTGACGCTTTTGGATATTTTCTCTGGTTTCATATCCACTGTTGGAGCAGGCAGAGTCTTTATTTATTTTTTGGATATTTTGTTCGATTCAACGGTTGGTTTAAGGATTTATTGACCAAATTCCCCCTTTGATGTAATTCTCAGACTAACACTTCTTAATCATGACCTTTTTGTTTTGTTTTATGTTTGGAGAAGGTGTAATCATTCTTATTTTGATTGTAAACCACTTTTGTTTTTAAATGTTTTGTTTTAACTGTTTGCCACTGGAACCTGTTGACCGATTACCGTTGTCCAATTGTCGTTTTTTGTGTCTGTTGTGGCAGAGGCGGCGGCGGTGCAGCTGAACGGCGAGCTGGAGCTGGAGCTCGACCTTGAGCATGATTCCTCCTCGTCCCAGTTGAACATGCGTGGCGTCTTCCTGCACGTTTTGGGCGACGCACTCGGCTCTGTCATAGTCGTGGTCAACTCCGTCATCTTCTCCTTCGTGTGGCGTCCGTGCAAGCCTGGCATCCCCTGCACCAATCCATGCAGCGCCAACATGCACTGCAGTGACCACCAGCACCTCAACCACACGCTCGTGGGCTTTGGCGAGGCAGAACACGGTAACATAAGCATCTCCACAGCTGGGCCCTGCTGGGTGCTTTACCTGGACCCGACTTTGTGCCTCATCATGGTCTGCATCCTTCTGTACACGACCTACCCGCTCCTGAAGGAGTCGGCGCTCATCCTGCTGCAGACTGTGCCCAAGCAGATCGACGTGAGCCTCCTGAGCACCCGCCTGCGCCAGCTCGACGGCGTTCTGGCTGTCCACGAGCTGCACATCTGGCAGCTCGCCGGGAGCCGCATCATCGCCACGGCACACATCAAGTGCCGGGACCCAGCCTCCTACATGGGTGTGGCCAAGCGCCTCAAGGCCTTCTTCCATGATGAGGGCATCCACGCCACCACCATCCAGCCAGAGTTTGTCATGGTGAGCTCCGAATCGCACGCCTCGCTCTGCGAGCTCTCGTGCCGCACACAGTGCGCCGCCAAACTCTGCTGCCAGAACGCTAAAGCCTCCGAGAGCAACAACACGGAGGGCATGAACGAAGCCGAATCCGGCGTCGCCACCACTCTGGAGGTCATCAACGAGTCGGTGGAGAGCGAGCCCAAAGTTCAAGTGGTGCCAGAGGAAGCGGCCAACGCCAGAGATGTGGAGTCATCCATATAAGGAAGAATGAGTACAAAGAATTGATTAATAAAGATGCTAGAAACTATAATTATATATCCAAAAGGACCTGCATACTCGATTAATGAGGAAAAACGGAGCCATTTGAGACAAAGTGGGACCCACCAATACGATATAGAGTATCTGTATCGGACTGATATCCACTCAAAACGCTGGATCATATAGGATCGGATTTGACACATCTTACCATCCCATCCGTTGCTGTATTTTATGCCATGAACTGACACTGACAGCTCTTGCATGTAAATGTAGAACACAAATAGTGTTTGTGCACACCACCATCACACCGATAGTGTTTCGCATTACTTAGCGACAGAAGCTAGAAAAGTAACAGCTAGCACACTGTGAAGAGGTTTTTTCCAAATTTGAGGCTGGGAGTAAAACCACAGAGAATGGCTCAGTCTGGATCATTATTTTCATCTTAAGCTCACCATTACCTGAAAAAGAATGACAAGTGGGGCGTCTTTACTCACACACACCCTTTAAACAGCTTCTGTAGCCATTAACGTGAAAGCAAGCTAATGGCGGGAACACGCAATAAGCTCGGCATTCAAGCGGCTAAAGGCGTCAGAACGCTGTTGCTAGGCAGTTGGGGAATATAGGCACAGAGCATGGAAACTAGATAATGCTTGTGGATAACGGTTTAGTTAGATAGTCTTTTATGCAGACAATCTAATGGCGCAGTGACGGTGGGAACAAGACAGAATTGTCAGGAATATCTACGTTTTCCTCAGATGTGAGGAAATGACTAAGAATTACTAAGAAAAGACCGCATTTGACTTAGGTTAAACTGTAATTACACTTAGCTTCAACCGCTAACCAAACATCCATGCGTTTCCCCATGTCGGGAAAAGTCAACATCGTGTCGTAACTCGTATCATCTATCGGAAACTTTTGACTTCCAAATCTTGTAAAAACCACAAGAGTGGGCCATTCATGTGGGATCTTCTCATAACCACGGTGAACATGGCCTCATTTGAACGTAGCAAAAATGAAAATGGGATTGGTGCGTTCGTAGAGACAGAAATGAGACAAAGCGAGTGAAAGAGTGTGTCTCGCTTTACACATGGAACAAGTCGACCGTGTAAAATGAAACGCAAGAGAAATTTCCTGATTGCTTCTCTGAGAAGGAGACGCATCTGAAAAGAGGTCCAAACACTTTCTACATGATCCCCATACACACACATGCACACACACATGCACACACAGTCACCTCTGAACCTTGAGCCCTCTCTGCCTGATGGCTGGCTGACCTCTGATCAGGCCCGCTGCTGCATGTGTGTGCTGCGAGTGCTGCGTTTTGTGAAGCGTTGTCCGAGTCTAAGCATGTCTTGTGTCAAAGCTTCTCGTGTTCGAGAGCCTGCTGTGTCATCGTTTTCTTGTGGATCTAGTGCAACACACACGTGCAAAATTGCTCAAGTTTAAGGACTTTTTTTTAATTATTATTATTAGTAGTGGTAGTAGTAGTATTATAGTGGTAATAAATAAATAAATATTCTTTCCCCCTTCTGGAAACCTCCATAAACAAATTATAATTTATGTATTTAATTTATTAGGAATTAATTTGTTTTCCTTTTACGGAGACGTTTATAGTATTTAGCTTTGGTAATGCGTTAAAAAAGAAAGAACATGAGCCTCTTTTTAAAACAAACAACTATGCTGTAAGGTAGAATATTTTTTTTTGTAGTATTTTAAACTGTGCTGCTGAGACTTGTATATTTCCGACAGTGCATGCGAGTACTGTTTCACCGAGCCTTTAATGCTGAAATGCATTTTGCAATCTTTTCTTTTCCCCATTTACGGAAAATGCTGATGCCTCGCGAGTCGGCGGGATCTTGTCACATGAGCATGACTCACAAATATGTGTTGAAACGTTAAAGGCAGTGTTGAACTATGCCGCAGGGTTCCGCGCTGTTTTGCTCCTCGCTTTGTGTTTAAGGGACCTTTGGCTCGAGTTTCTTAAACATTCGTACTCTACAATTTTTTTGCATGACCAAACATAGATAGTTTAGTTGGTAAGTAAAAAACACTATGGTTGTTTTCAAAGGGCCCTCGTTGACTTCCCCTCTCCATCTCCCCTCGAGTGAATCCCTGTCGCCGTCCTAGTTAAAAGAATGGAGATGTTAAAAACACGAACAAGCTCTGTTAGTTTCTTTTTAAAAACTTTCCGCCATCGTCGTGGTTATCGCATACTATGATCTTAAAAGTAGTTACTAATCTAGAAGATCCAGAAGACTAGTACGCAAAACCTTTTCGGTAGGTTTGTTGGCTACATGAAAGTTGTTTTTTTTTGTTTTTGTTTTTTAATGCGAACACTAACCGTAACTTAGAATAGTACATAAGTACGCGATTTGAAACCGAGCATTATAGTTTGTTGAGTCACATCACGTTATATGGCTCCCATTATTTATGTTAGTATTGTTCCACGCATTGCGTTATTATTTTTGGGGCTGCGCGCACCCGACGCGCCGAATGACCGCAGGACATTTACCGCACAGCGGAAAAGAAAGGTGCATGATTCTGTTGATTAAATATAAGCAAGAGCAATAGAAACTGTAACGTTTGATTGTTCAGATTGAGTTTTATTACTTTGACTCTTCTATCTGTACATGATGGAACTTTATTCAGGAAGTGGCGCAGAAGTTGGATTTCGAGCGATCTACGTTTGTACGTGTCCAAATCTAATTGAACTAGTCTGATCAGTATCGGCTTGGGCCGTATGCTTTAGTGGGGATAAGTTTAGGTTGATTACCGGTACGCGTCCACTTGCAGAATCGTGTCCATTTCAGTGGAGAGCTGTCTGATTTGTGTTTATCCAGGCAGGTGAGGGAGACCGGTGTTTGTCATAATTGTTGGCAAAACCAAGTGGGAATTATATATTCATTCATTTCTAAACATCATACGTTGAACCTTCTCATTTTCATTGTATTATCTGTAATAATAAGCAGTATTACAAAATTGAATTATATGAAGATTGCTCAGTTACTTGCTAATGCTAGCTACATTGCCCGCTACACACTCCTCCCCTTGTGCTGTAAGTGCACACTCCTGTGACTGTGGTGTTACGCATTTTCGGGTCGCGAAGGGAAGTCAACGAGGGCACGTTGAAAACTGGACGGTGCGCAGACTGATTCTAATATTTTCTTCCTAATCTGATTTTGCAGTAATGCTGAACTCCATATATGGTACAATAAAGCATGATTTTCTTTTTTTTGTAACATCAACGCACACTGAAGGACGTGTGTATTTTTAAGCCTTATGTACAGCCACAATAATTTGTGTCTGATGCCAATAATTGCAGTTTCATCAACTCAAAACGTGCAAACCAGATTTTAGTTCCCAAGTGTTTGTATCTCATGCCTGTCCACATGCTGAAATGTTTGAGCTGGTCTTGAGCAATACAAATCCTCATCGATTTCCCTCCACGTGACATGTTAAAAGAATACATTGGCCAGAAATGAAATGTACACATTGTTTTTGCTTATAGCTTCCAGTTTAGCACTGTGCAAACTTCATGTCTAATTCACACCCTCGCCTCAAACGGCTTTGTCGAGTAGTTCAGAATCTTAAACAGACTTGTTTGTGGTTTTTGACACTGTTTTGTTAAACAGTAGTGGCAAGCATTTTGAAACCGGAATGAATTCTTCCTCAGCACATAGTTTGGTATCACTCCATGTGACTCGGGTAGGAGGTGTGGCCCAAAGTTTGAAGGTGGAATTGTATGGATTTTTTTTTAAATTGGCTGTATTATTTTATGCTATTTTATTTGTTTATGTACCGATGGTAGTACTGGGCCAGTGAGGCAAGTGTGTGATGATTTAGGCATGTAGTTTTCACAATGCTGAACTGGAGGCTATAGGTTTCTCTTACTTGTTAGCTACATTAGCCTTGTAGCTTCAGTTTAAATCTAAAGAAGCGTCATACAACAAACATGTCTTGGCTGATCGATTATATTTTGAGTAAATACATTGTACAATTTTGTCCATTTGATTTTTGGCCGAACTATTGCTTTAAGCTGAATTTTTACATGCACAAAGAAATGAACACTGAATTTATTAATGTTTTGAACATATTATACAAGAACTTTAAGGTTTTGTTTGCTTAAGTTCACTATTAGTAAAATATTAGTAAATCACAGTCATGATTGATGGGCCTGTGCCGATAATCGGTTATACAACATATTGCGATATTTAGCATTTACAACATTGTCACTACCCCAGTGTTCCATTTGGGAGGAGGCCACCTAGGTAGGTGGAAAAGGTATAGGTAGTGGTTGCCTTCCCCAAGGAGACATGATGCTCCTTGAACAAAATTAGAACACTTCGAAAGCAGCTGCCCTTCCATATAGGATAGACTTTATCTTACAAACACTGCCCAAACATGCTACCTACCCAGGCAGCCTCCTAAGGGGTAGTGAAGATATTTTGAGTCGCTTGCGATAATATTGTGCATGTTAAATATCACAGTCTATCATATAAACAATTATTGGCTATTCCAAAATGCACAGCATGTCCTTTAAATATCTGATCATTCCCTTTCATTTAAGTTATATTCCATGGATGCATTTCAGATTTCCAATGTGAACATATGCAACACCACGAGTGTCACACGCCCTCGTCTTTGTAATAAGTAGTTATTCTGACTTGTATTTTGTTTTTTTAAAAGCACAGATGCAAACACGTTCTCTCTCTCTTTCTGTATATTGTAGTTGTGAGAATTTTAGGCTAGAATACACTAGCTGAAATGTTTTTTGATATATTCATGTTGGATATGTTGCTGTGAATTAAACATGGCTGTTCAGTAATCACTGTCTATCATTATTCTGTGTTTTTCCTGATGCAACTGTCTAAGGTACTACATATCTGTTATGGTAAAAAAAAAAAAAAAACAGCCGTAAAATATACATAATGGCGTTTGCATTTTTATGGTTGCAAAAAAAATACGCATTTCTTACAGTTGACAATATTTTATCTTACAGACTGAAGTTTATGGTTAAAAACGGTAAAAGAGGTGTGTGTGTGTGTGTGTGTGTGTACACTCACCGAGCACTTTATTAGGAACATGTACACCTTCTCATTCACGCAATTATCTAAATCAGCCAATCGTGTGGCAGCAGCGCAATGCATAAAATCATGCAGATATGGGCCAGCAGCTTCAGGTAATGTTCAC
>JAOUQW010000009.1:17152468-17169220 GCA_028565825.1 Olivaichthys viedmensis | reverse complement strand
GTAATTGTCAATAAAAGCCTTTGACACTTATGAAATGCTTGTAATTATACTTCAGTATACCATAGTAACATCTGACAGAGATCTAAAAACACTGAAGCAGCAAATTATGTGAAAATTAATATTTGTGTCATTCTCAACTTTTGGCCACGACTGTACATGTTTTTCAGATTCTTGCTGCTTCCTAAATCTGTAATTCTAAATATTTCCTTAAAATTGGGAGCCTTTTTTTTTTTTTTGCTGCATAGTTGTATTTATCTACTTTATTTTGTAAATGATGCTCCATCTGGGCCTGTTTACAAAATGGTCCCAAATAAAAATGCAATGAAATTCACAATACATAGAAAATGAATAGTCAGTGAGTTTATAGTGAAAGAATGCAGAAACAGATCTATGTAAATGTGAATTACAGAATTACTGTTAAGGTTCTGTGCTAGTTACCAGAAGGTTGTGAGAGCTACTGGTAACGTCCCTTAATCTCCATCCACAAACACGCCATTTCTATCAAAATGTCCTTGTAAATGTAGACTTGGTTGTAAGTTCCCTGAAAGGTTTATTTGAGCTGCTTAAACTATCTGCTATTGTTCAAGTTCCCTGAGTTGGTTCTGGATTTTTGGATTTGTGACAGGTGTAAAGAGTGTGAAGTCAGAGTTTAAGCTTCCGCTTTGTTTTTAGAGTGATCAGTGTGAGTAAGACTTTCACCAGCCTCCTCTTCCTCAGGTACCTGCAGAAAAAAAACATCAAAAAGTTATTAATAGTGTAGTAAACGATTTACCCCTCCTGTAGTGTTCACTACTTAGCAGTGTTCTGTTCCTATTGCCCCAGGCCGTCTCTTTACATTGTATAGCAAGTGTAACGTTTATTTTAATATTCCCAATCTATCTTCTCATGATGATCAGTGATCATCGATATAGAAAAAATTCTGATGGAAAAGGAGCCTCAAAAGCGCTTCCCATGCTCGAGGATCTTCCTGATAGCAGGTTTGTGTGGAAATGTGAGAAATAAGGAATGGGACGCCACTTACATCACCTTTTTGATTCAGATTTACAAACACCAGTCACTTTTAAATTAACACCTTTGTTTCACTTTGTTACTCTCAGGATAATTATGAGCGGAACATCATCTCTGTAATACAAATATGATTCATAAAAAGAACTTTCATGTTTATTCGAAAAAATTTACAACACGTTGTTTTGTCAGGTTTTCTACATTCTCACCTCCCAGTAGATGGAGTCGTCAAAGCAGTTCTGATCGGGCGGCTGTCCCCAAAATGGCAGCTTCAGTATGAGACCTGTAGGGAAAAACCAAATACCAAGTCAAGTAAATTTTCATCATCCCATCCCTCTACTCATATACAGTGTGATAAAATATTGAGCTTCCAGGCTCACCGTTCAACACACATGACAACACACAACTACAGATGAAAAAATATGATTATTGAGTCAGGGGAGAAAAATACTCATGATGTTCCTGAGATGCTGTGAGTTGCCTTTACAATCCTGTAATAGTAATTTACAGTCAGAGCTGTGTCAGGGGTGTCGGGTCGGATTTGGAGGGAAATGTATACATGTACATATGTCAGCTCAGATACTCCAAACGTCATTGCGCTCAAGCTATAGGTATTAAATAATTACACAGTGACAGACGAGAGCTGCTAAATGCTGAGAGATGGCAGCCAATCAGGGGAGAGAGAGAGTGTGAGAGTGCAGGCAAACAAGAGTGAGAGAGTGAAAGAGTCCGATATTATAGTATAAGAGGAAAATTCAGGATTCAGGACTGACTGCTTTTTTCTTGCTGAACAGGTAAGGCATTTATTTGTTCTGTAATTGGTTGGAAGCTTGTGAATGATAGTCAGCTGATTTATCCTTGTTGGGGAATTTATATCGTTACCCAGTTGTGAAGTTGTTTAGCTAGAGAACTCATGATAGCCAGCTAGTGACTTGGTGTTGGTATGTTTCTCTGTATTTTTGTATTTCAAACTCGGTTATATTGGGCGAGAGTGAGTCATCTGGGGCATCTGCTCCCCTTCAGTGTGTAACTTATATTTATTGCTCTGCGTTTTGGCTAGCGTGCTAACACTATCTGGCTTGTGTGTAATGGCAGAGGCTGAAGAGCAAAATACACAGATTAGATAACAAAATACACGGAGAACATAGATCGGGTAATAAAAATACACACATATTTTTAGCTAGCTAGACTTAGTGGGCTACGATTTAGGCGTGCAGTTTGCACAATGCTAAACTGGAGGCTATAAACGTCCATTACTTGTTAGCTACATTTTCCTCGTAGCTCCATTGCAAATGTAAAGAAGCTAACTTTAGACACCAAACATGTCTTGGCTGATCAACTACATTTGGGGTAAGACGGAAAATTGGGTACGTTTTATTTTTCCCCGAACTGTAATTAAAAAACAATGTTAACACAATGAAAATATGTAATAGCTGTTTGCATGCTGTGAGTGTGCAGTGTAAGTTTATGTCTTCTGCTCTAGTGTTAGGAAAAGTGGAAAACATTGAATTGTACAGATATTCTATGTTTCCCTTCAGTTATTTAGATTTGAAGACAACTAAAATAGCCTGTGTTCACTCACCTGTGATGGCTCCTCCAACAAGGGCGAAACCAAGAGACGAAGCCAACGCAGCGGCCTGATAACCTGGAGTAATCCTTATGAAGGGAAAATGAAGAGATAAACACATGATTATATTAATAATGGTAAGGAACTATGATACAAACACATGAACTAATGTCAGACAGAGAGAGAGAGAGAGAAGTAAATGATTACAGTATCTGAAATATATTGTCAGTTGGATTATTGCCACCTTTTTGTGTGTGTGTGTGTGTGTGTGTGATCCCTGTCTTGTGATGTGATTGTCTCCATCTGCATGTCGTTTGTTCGTCAGTAGGAAGTGTTTAAAAAGCCCTCCTTGTTTCCATCCAGTTTGTGCTTGATTGTTTATGTCATGGTGTCAGTATGCGCTGCGTTTGTTTGATGGTTTGTTTAAAAATAAGTGTTTAAAAACGGCTTTGCGTTTGTGTCCATCCTTGTCCCGTCCACATCGTGACAGTGTTGCTGTAGTTCAGTGCTGTATTGTTTCGTGAGCTGAAGCCTTTGCTACAGTCCTGATCTCAATCCCTCTGTCAGGCCTGGAAAATATCTGTCTGTAAGTCCATCCTTACCTAGAAGTTGTTACACAGCAATGTTTAACACTGAAACCATGTCATTCAGTTTCTAAGATGCTTTTGTTTGTCCGATCACTTTTGATATGATAAATCTAATTTCTGCTAGTGAAACCATGGGAGTTCCACCAAGCTAATGGTAGTGTTAATTTACCACAGACTAGAGCTGTGTGCAGGACTGTTTTTAATCCTGCGGCCACCCACTCCTGCAGTTATTTCTGTTTGTACCCGCCAGCAATATTTTTTTTCTAATGAACTCAGTCGGTCCGATTCCCCAACATATAAACAAATAAGTCAATTAAACACCGCAAATTTTTTTTTGGAACAAACACAAGAAAAAGACCAATTGATCTTGATTGCAACATCAAGGTTATTCACCTTTAGGCTATCACAACCTGGCAGTGGTCATACTGAACGCGAATAAAATTTGCCTGGCAAAAACACCAATTCATTTGAAATGAAAAGGATGCGGGAACGCGAAGAAGGTAGCTGTTAATTTCACTTTGTGCCAAATTCTGGAAACGTGAGCCAATAGACAACAAAAGGCGGATTGTGGTCTCTTCTTTCCAAAAGAAAAAAAAAGAACTAGAATGGAGGAACTAGAAGTCATATATCTGTGTCCTGTGATCCTCACTTCTGACTGCCCACTCCTGCCCACATGAAATCAAAAACATTCCGGTAGCCACATCTTTTTGGTTCCCTCATTAGCATGTCGTTCCATAGACTGTAACTGCTGGAGTAGCATGTCTAGCATAAAAACACTAATAAATGGGAATATTTTAATTAGGCTAATGCAAAATGTATAACATGCATGTCGTTTCCCTGCTGTAGTGTAAAAATGTGTCTTATAGTTCAGAAAGTTCGGTTGGTGTGTTTCTGTGCCAGTCTTACTTGTCTTTTTTGCCCAGCGCTGCAGCTACGATGCCAGCGAGGCCTCCCAAAATCCCAGGCATGCCATGTAGGTTATGCACTCCACATGTGTCCTGAATTTTCAAGTTGGATGCAAGGATGGGCTACAGACAAAATAAAAAGGGAGTAAAAAAGAAATAACAGATGAATATACCATTATAATGTTTGTTTTACCACACTTAACCATAATGTTTTTCCCCCTTACATAGGAGCACTATGTAACAAAGTAATATAGGGACCACCATTGCAAAAGTTTCACCATCAGATCCCAAACCACACACTCTATCCACTATATAGGCCACATTAACACCATCATAAACACCGCTCTATCATCAGTCCGCTGTGGCCGTGTCTCTGATCACACACTATGTTTACTATAAGCAAGGGTTAAATTGGGATTTAGGAAGTGGGGGAGCCTTACTTCTTTCATAAGTGCCATTATTGTGGGAATAATAACATTTAATTTATGTGCCCTTATATGGAGTACTCAGCATAGATATCATGAAAATGTGATTAGCAGTTCGTCATTTCAAATAGTTAAATGGATTTCACAATGATTGTATTCGAAATGATTTACATTTCCATCAAATTATGGTACCAGAGCTCAGCTCCGAGTGCTGGAGATCCGCTCACATGTGCTCCCGCTCAATTTAACAAACTTGGCTTACCAGTTTTAATTACACACTACAACAGTTCACGTAACGTTAGCTAGCTTGCTAGTAAACTTGGCTAGCTACTTAACGTCAGACAGCTGTTGCTAGAGACGTACTGTTAACGTTATCTAAAGTAACTAGTAAGCTAGCTCACCTTAACTCAATGCTGAATTTATATTATGTCATGAAATGAAAATCAGTATTTTATTTGTCCTAGGAGCCAAAGAAGTGACAAGTGATGACGTATGATTAAGTCTGTGAATGCCTGATCAGATTTAACTTAAGCTGCGCCCTTGTTGACCTAGGGACACCTGAGAAAAATCAGGACACATACTACATGTTTACATTCCAAAAGCATGAAGTAGTTGTTTAAGCTGTTGTTTAGACAGGGTGAATTGTGCAAGTGTATTTGCGTGCGTACAGTGAGGAATTTGAAGCCGACAGTGGAGATGACTCCGGCGATGATGCCGATCAGCATGGCTCCAAACGGCGCGATGCTCATATCAGCACATGTTCCCACGGCAACTCCCCCAGCCAGAGTCGCGTTTTGGATGTGAACCTGCAGGAGAAAACCGGCACGTTTTTACCTTTATATTTTCTTTGTAAAGACACTTTTACTTCATCTTGTTACTCTTTGTTAGCCCTCTTTTAAAAAAAAAAAGAACTTTTACATTTACAGTGTGGTTTTATAATCTATCAAAAAAATCTGATTAAAAAAACTTTAATATGATATACCCATAATTTATGTCAAAGATTTCTGTGAGTTTTGTATTTGAAGCATAGCTTTAACCACCATAGATATTCAAGTACATGACAGTATTCAAACTGTCCCCAATTATTGTGCTTTTCTGGGGCAGTTAGTTAGCCACCGCTTTCTGAAAAAACGGGGGGTCTGCTGCATATTTTACAAGCCGAGGCTACAGTGTTGGGCAAGACGTGAGTACTCAACATGCGCAACACCTGTGGAAAACTATTATGCTGCAATGATAGAAATTTGTTTTGAGATGTGAAATTATATAAACTGCAATTTACATTAATTTAAGCTAGTGAGAACACTAGTGCTAGGCGCTGGCGGTTAGGGAAATCCGTATCTAAGCTATGATGAGTTGATGAGGTCTCTTAATTACAATGCAAAGATTACTTAGGCTTAAGTTATTAACATTTGCAGTGGTTTGCAATTAAGAATTCAATTTAGTCAGTAGAAGTTTCATTCCATATTGGTCAACAGTATCCAGGATGTGGTTATGGCCTTGATTTAATTATATTTACAATTTATGTCAGTTAACAATGTTGTACAATGTTTAGTTTTAGTTCTCATTTCCGTTTTAACTTGCTAAAAACAAATGTAAATAAAATGACTACAAATAAGCAAGCTGGTTTATCTCACCATGTCCAGTTTGCCCTTCTCCTCCACCAGGCTGGACATAGCATAGGCGGCGAGTGCGCAGGCGGCCAGAGAGAAATAGGTGTTAATGATGGCTGTGAGCTGTGGCGCTCCGGGGTCAGCAATAGCAGAGTTAAAGCTCGGCCAGAACATCCACAGGTACACGGTACCTACAGACGGGGGAAATATAGCAGAATCAGGATATTTATTCACTGTTACGCTACAGGGTTCACAAACATCAATTCCAATGATATAAAGGACAACAGTGTTCTGTGCAAAATATAAATATACAAATATATTTCAAAATAGTTTGTCTAATCTTCTCTTTTTTCACTGGGATTGCAAAAGATGGGGACCATTATAGCTTTAGTCATACTTTAGCGATTTGGTTATTGTTAATTATAGTCCAGATTTAAACGACATACATTTTAGTTGACTTAAACAGTTTCAGTCAATGAAAACAGTCAGTTTCTTTTCTCAAATTTCCCCAATATGTTCTTTTTAAGTTTCCAAAAAGCAAATGCATTATTTTCCCATGTTTTAATTATAGGGGAAAAAATAAATAAATTGTCTTAATTTTCATCAACAAAATTAACACTGGCATTTAGATATAGATATTTACAGTAATAATTTTGACATATAATGACAACTGGGGTGACCAATATACAGACTCCTGCAATTACATATAGCTTTCGACATTAGCATAATTATCATGCAAATATTTACATACAGAGTTCTACCATGACATAATGCAAATATAGGGCATAAATATGCAGACTCATCTATTTACATATTACATATAACTCTGCATATTATACAGTGTTGTTCATTTACATATAGATTTATATGTACATGTACATAATATACACGGCAGAAACCTATATACATTGTCCTACACTTCTATATATACATTTCTGCATTTACAAAATGCAAATACGTAGGTAATGTAAATGTTGGAGAACATAGTCCTGCCTTTGTATATAGAATTGTACATCTCCATAATGTAAATATAGTCATCCAATGTCTACATTTATTACATATGGAACATTGATTGTGGTTGTGTCAGTGTATGATGTGGATGTACCAATCATTGCGAATAAATCAGAGTGATAAACAGATCCGTTGTTGTCGTGGTCGCTGCGAAGTCCTGGGCGATAAAGCACGCGAGCAACAGCAAGACCGAAATAAGCTCCAAATGCGTGGATGGTCATGGAGGCACCAACATCAGACGCCTGGATACACACATTCATATGTGAATGTAATTCTCAGCACAATCATATGTTGCATTAAAAAAGTTGTATATTCTGAAAAAAAGGACCCATTATCGTCAATACTGCTTTCAGTCAATAACACACTGTTTTGAACTTATGTTAGTGAAGAGTTAATTGTAGTAGTGTTTGATAACACATGAAACAAAAACAGTTCTTGGTAGTGGACTCACATTTTTGGGCCTGATTGTAGATATTAGGATTGAATTTAACTTGGATAAATGCACATTAATTATGATATTAAATATATTCAATATTCACCTATTCAGGCAGATATCTGAGCATTTGGTGGCGAATGTTTGAGTGTTAAACACAGGCTTGAAGTTGAGCTAATGTCAAAGTTAATGAATAATTATTTACATCATCACATTTATGCATATACAACTCCAGGGTCATGGTACAACACACAAAAACTACATGGTGCAAATAGTCAAGTCAGTCAGTTTCACTTTTTAATTACACCATCTACTTTATTCCTATGTTGCTCCTGCTGTTTTGTGTAGTGAGTGTGTACTGTATATTTATACTGTCCTGTTTGTTTATTGCATTGTGCTGCACTTGTCATTTTACTGAAACTGTATTTGTGTATTGTCTTGTGTGTTGCACAGTGATCCTGGAGACTCAATATTTCATTATACTGTATACGAGTAGATGGATGGGATGATGATAAAACTTTACTAAATGAATGGGTGAATAATTATTATCCTGTACCCCCAGTATTTCAACAACGATGTGTTCATTAATGCAGAATGTGGTGATTTCCAGCAGGGTCATGATGAGCAGCTGCACTGGGCTCGTCTTCCCCAAAATGGCACCGAATGAGATAAGCACCGTCGCTGTGCTGAAATCTGCATTAATCATGCTGGAGAGGGAGAGAAAAAGTGAAGGACAGGAAAGGGAAAGAACATTTAATCCAGTTTAATTAAGCAAATCCAGAAGATAGTCAGTCTTTTAGTTATATGATATACCACATTATTCAACATTAATCAAATCCATCTATCTGTTTATCTATCTATCTATCTATCTATCTATCTATCTATCTATCTATCTTATCTATCTATCTATCTATCTATCTATCTATTCATCATCAACGTCAGAGTTATTGGCCCCCTTCAAGAGAATGGGCAGAAGTGTTTCAATGATTAAAATTTTCCACTCAAACAACTATTTACCTTTCCTCTAACCAAAAATATTCAAATAAGAACTTTTTTTTTTAAATAATAGTGTTGGCATATTATCTATGACTATTAAAAAAATGCAAATTGTCAATTTAAAATGTTTTTTTGCTCTCAGTCGAAATATGAGGTTACATTAATGTAAAATCTTTATCTCCATGAGGAAAACCAAAGAGCTTTCAACATAAAAGTGACAGACGGTTGTTGACCTGTCCAAGTCAGGTAATGGATACAAAAATAGATACACAGGTAAAATATCATTGGGCACAATTTAAGCCATAAGTCTGGAACAATTCAAAAATTTGACAGAAGAGGACACATGAGCATACCGACCCCTGGACAGTGAGCAGGATGGTGAGGGAGGCAAAGAAGAGCCCAAAGATCACAGATTCAGAATTGCACAGTTTAGTTGTTTCTTGGGGTTGTCAAGTTTCAAAATCAACTATTAGACACCACCTCCATAACAACAAGCTGTTGGGAGAGCAACTCACAAAATGCAGCGCCTGAACTTCACCAAGCAGCATTGGAACTACAAATGGAATTGTGTGTTGTGGTCAGATGAGACCAAAAATAGAACGTTTTGGCTCTGCACACCATTTGCATGTTTATTGAAAAAAGGGGGTTGCATACAAGAATCACTGATATCCACTGTAAAATATGGAGGTAGATCATTGATGCTTTGGAGCTGTTGCGGCTGGTGGTCCAGGGGCTCATGTGAAGATTGATGGCATCATGAATGAATTCATTTTAACCGTATGGGTAATTAATGAGCTGATGTAAGTTGAGTCAGGTGTGTTATGGCAGAGAAAACTTGAGATAGATAGATAGATAGATAGATATATAGATAGGAGTTAAATCCTTTTACCTTGAGATGGAGACCTTGATTTTTCCGTCGTGCAGGTGCCAGAAGTTTTGCAGCAATAAACCCCACTGCAGGCCGAAGGCAGCCAGCAGCAGGTTGATGCCCACGCTGCTGAAGCCGTACCGCTTCAGGAAGGTCATGAGGAAACCAAAACCGATGAAGATCATCACATGCACATCCTGAAACACTTTTTTAAAAAAGCGATAAGGAGCAGATTAAGGACTGCCATGGTCTTGTCTCTGTCAATATTTGCTCATTTAGACTGATTACAGAGGGCAGCTGTTCAATTATTTTGTGAATGGGACGTGTTGAAAACACAAAACTGTCAAGATGTTTTGTTTTTCTCGTCAAGTTCTCTCTTCCCCAGTACTGGATTCAGTGTACATAATTCTTCATCAAAGCCCCTTCTTTGGATTACAGGCTATAAACTCAACTCCTCAGAGACTGACACTAAACAATGAAATGTGGAGGTGTGCTAGGTGTGGTATTGCAGGAACACATACAGACGCCCAGCTTCCTCTGAAAAAATCTCCCAACCCTTCCACTTGCTTTCTACTGAAGGAAGCCATTAAACTGCATATTATCGGAGTCTATGCTCGAAGCGACACATCTGGTAAAGTCATCAAGGATCAAACTGCTCAGAGCAATCACTTCACATTTTAAGGTCAACATTCAAATAGTACCAGCTGAGTGGAAACAGCTTGTCACACTGCTTGACCCTTCAACAATTATACTGGTTAAAGTAATTAGCGGTCATTTTCTTGAACCCTGTCAAGAAACTGTTTTGCAGTACAGTGAAGATAATCTCATCTTTCACTTTCACATGTTATCTGACATTAGTAATTAGTCAATCAATCAGCTGTTGACTATTTGCCAATAGGGTTTGCTTGGCAAAAAGTGTGACGGGTTCATTAAGTGCTAAAATTTGTATTGCTCAAATTCTTGTTCCAGAACACCTCTTTGCTAATGTATACACATATGTACACTTGTGTATACATACTAAGCATGATCGCACCCAGTTTTGTTACTATTTATGTACATAATGTAGTCTACAATAATGAGCATTTTTAGTTGTGTCTGGATAAAAGCAATTTTTGATTGTTTTGACAAAGCATTTCTGTTGTTATTGAATTTTAAAGGAACAGTTTGGCAGTAAATGGAAAAGTACACACTTTCCCCCTTGCCTCAAATGTAGTCGATCAGCCATGGCAAGTTTGGTGTCTGACATTGCTTTTTTTGGAGCTATATGGCTAATGTAGCTAACAAGTAAGTGAAGCTTATAGCCTCCAGTTTGGCATCACACAAACTGCATGCCGAAATCAACTTGCTTATGATATATAACAAATATCTGGCTGAGCTTTTACATTCATACGCCCCAGCCTGCTTGAGGTCATGTAAATCTTGGTTGCTTGTGGTTCCTAGATGTTGACCCATCTTCCATGTGTGGCAGGTCTTTTAGCATCATGGATTTATAAAATCACCATGATAGCTCTTCCATTGTGTCAGTTGTATTCTTATGGGAACCCTGACTTTACCAATATTCACAACATGCACACTGAATGTGCTGATCTACTGTAATTTATATGGGGGAAAATATTTATTTCTTATTTCTCTCCTTTTTGAATGTTATATACTCAGTGTTCTCTTGACGTTTCCCTGCAAGATAAGTTACTTCAAGAAATTTATCATGCTCTTCATGTGAAAAAGGCCAACATGTAAGAGATTACTGGCCAAAATCTGGCCATACTAAGACTGCTTCTCATCTGGTTCATGGCGTCGCCACACAAACTGCTCAGGGAGATAGAGGCCCAGACTAAACAGGAATAAAGGCAGCTTCAAAACAAATGCTAGAATTCCTATCTTATCATAAATATGTTATGCAAGAAGAAATATCACTTTAGGATAGTGCCACCCTGAAGAACCTTCCAGAGGTTATTAACTGGTCAGGCTGGTACACAGTGAGTGTCACACACACACCAGCAGCCCGGGACCACAGTTCCCAAAATACCACTCGTTCCCTAACGCACTCACACATACACCTGAGCACAATCCCGTTTCCCCTTTATAAGCCCCAGGATTCCTCACCTCGGTACTCAGTATTGCTCATGTTTTGTGACATACCAAGCGTTTCCCGGACTGCCTTCCCATCACTGACCTGGATTACGTCCCACGGACCTCCGAACCTGCCCTTGACCCAGAAAGCCTGTTTGCGCCTCGCACAACCTCATGCCTGTCCCCCAACTACTAGATTTCCCAATCCTCTTGTCCTGCCTTCTCACCTCGAGCCCGCGCCTGCATCCGCCACACCATGATCTGACAGTGAGTGGACTACTACTGAGTCGTAGTGTTAGGGATGTGATGATAATCAATTTCTATTTATTTCAAATTATTTCATTTATATATCCCTTGTAAAACTGACACCCCCCTGTAAAGATGATCTACTTCACAAAGGTCTTCTCAGTTGCCTTGTCTAACAAAAGCAGCAAATAAATTAATAAATAACTTAATACTGATTCCAGTCATTCAAATCGGCATAGATTTCCAGATGTAGCTTGGACAAATGAATGCTCTTTAAACATGTTATAAACCTTTAATAAATAAGCATGTTATAAACCTCATAAAGAACCAATAAAAGTAGTGTATAACCTTATAACCTTATAACCATGTTGTAACATACATGCTTGCAACTAACATGTCGAACAAAGCCATCCAGCTTAGTGGCGATTTGATAAATAGAAGACAATTAAAGCTCAAACTCTTATTTAAGCTAGCCTAGCCTAATTTCATAGCTTCTAAATGGCTGTATGTGCTTTTCGTCCATCCAGTAGCGGACAATATTCCCTCCAACATGCCTTAATTTACAATCACTGTGTCAGTGTGCTAAGGTGACGAGCGCCACGCGCTTTCTGTTGACATTGTTTGTGATCCCACCAGTGTGTCGTTTGTCAGTGTAATCAGTGTATGTATTTAAGCCCTCATGTTCCCGTCCAGTTTGTACTTGATGTCATGTTATGTTTCGTGTACTCTGTGGAGTTTGTTTGTTTAAATAAATGTCTGTATGCATCGGCTCGCACATGTGTCTTGCTTCCTGCTACAATGTGACACACTGAGCCTGGATAACTTTTTGATACCAATTAAGGCCTAGCGTGGGAGTTTCAGGATAATTTAAACATTGCTTAAAGTTGGCTTTCACTTAAACAATTCTTCTTTGAACTGCACATTTTTTTTATTTTCTCTCCATTATGCGTAACACAACTCTTGATAAAAATCTCAAAGGCTTCACTTGTTTCAAATGGGAGGAAGGTTTCTTTTTTTGACCCTCTGGATCTGCAGAGCCACTCAATTACTTTCTATCAGCTCTAATTTGACACTTGATGACAAAGCTTATCCTTGTATCAGTGTGTGCTTTATTTCAAAAGCCGCATTCCTCTGTTTGTTTTTATTTCTTTGAAGCTGTAATCACGCTATGTTTGACCTCGACTCAAAGAGATTAATCTGTACAATTTCCCCAGACTGCTGAAACATCTGGCTCGCTCTTGTCTCCCCATCCCTCCCCTCCACTCCCTTCTCTTCCCCTGCTGGGGTCCTTCACTTTTTTCATTTAAAAATGAGGAATTAAAATTTTCTGAAGGAAAGGAACTAATTTGCTTTGCATTCACATGCAACACAATGAAGTTCACAACTGTTGAGAAAGTTATTCGTAAGAAGTTCATTAATAGATAATTGGTATTCATGTGTATCTTTACTGGTTATCCGCTACATCGCAGTTATCTACATACATCGTATTACCATAGACACTTTAAAATATTGTGACGTGACGTTGTGTATTTATTGGACTTTGTTCTTGTATTTATAGTTATACTCTAGTTTTGCAATTTTCTAAATTTCAAGCTTATATTTGTCTGATGTGAGACCACATAATGATGACTCTACTACACAAATTCAAAATTTGTGTAGCTCAGATGTGACGTGGAAGCTAATCTCCCCCGCTCACAATCTCCCCGCCCTTAAAGCCGTTTGTGCACAGTGGAGATAAAAAAACAACAACCCCCAAACGGTCCCATTTACAACTGGTCAGAAAACACACAGCAATTCAATGCACATTAAATCTACCACTAAGGAAAGGTGGAGTCATGCATATGCTATTAGTGCATGATGAAGTTAATAATAAAGAGTTATCGATAAACTATTAATGCACCTTTGACCAAAATCCAACAAAGTTGGTTGTTATAAAGCCCCCATCTGTCTCTCAATTCAGTTCAATTTAATTTAATTCAATTTAATGCAGGTTCACAGATTCACAATTCAAGATTGCTTTATTGGCACAACAGCGTGTAGCACAATGTTGCATGAGGGACCATGAGAAATATAATCTGAACAACAATGACAATAATAATGTCACGCGCATGCAGCCTCACGTTGCGGTGCGCGACAGCCTGTATGGTCGCCATGGCGACAAGTGCCACACGCTCTATGTTTTTGTGTGTGACCCCGGTCTCGTGATGTTAAATGATCCCACCTGTCTGTTGTTTGTTAGTGCAATCAGTGTATGTATTTAAGCCCTCATGTCCCTGTCTAGTTTGTTGATTATTGTTTGATGTTACATTCATTTATAGTTCTAATAAATGTTAAATGTTGATTGGTTTGCGCCTGTGTCCGCCTCCACCGCTACCGGTTGTGACAAATAACAACAAAATAAAAGCAATCAATAATATAATCAATAATACCAATAGTAATAATAGCAATTATATTTCTCTATAATATTTCTCTGTCTTTACATATTTCTCAATTTTTTCTGTCTTTCTGTCTCTACTTTTCTCTCTATTTCTGTCCCTTTTTCTTCCTTTTTCTTTCTCCTTTTCCCTCCCTCTGTCCTCTCTTTCTCCCTCCCTCACACACTCTCTTACAATATTCTGTCTCTCTTTTTTCTTCTCTCACTTTGTCTTTCATTCTCATTCTTCTTTTCTCTGTCATTTAAAAAAAAATTGTTCCCTACTCTCTATTTTTCTTTCTTCATCTCTCACACACTGTCTTTCTGGTGCTCTCTTTCCTTATCCTGTCTCGCTTATCATTTCATTTAATTTAGGCCAGACTGGCCCAGTAATTAACGTCTCTGGTCAGTTGGTGCCTCCCCAACCCCCCACCCCTTACAGCGAAGAATGCCAGGGATTATTCATGACTTCTCCTGTTTCTTATGTGTATGCTTGAGGTTTGCGTGTGTTACACAGTGAATAGCTCCATTAACTCCTCATTTCTCCATCTGCTCTCGACTGCTGACCTGCACTTGACCCTAAATGACTGCATGCTTTTTACTGTACGATTACAGCACTGAAACAGGACAACTTCTGGCTCGCTAAAACGCACTGCTGGAAATCATTTGTAAAAAAATATTCACCAATCCGCAGTTTTATAAGAGCATGAAATCTTAATGCAAACCTCTCAAATCAGATTTGAGATAATTTTATCCAATCTTTCACAGTTAGAAACTTGCAATAAGTTACAGTCAGCATTACTTTAAATTAAAGTATTGCTGTCATATCCTTTCCTATCGTCAACTCATGTTCACCATGTTATTCTGATTTTACACCGTTAAATTTGAGTTTCAATGAACTTTAAGGCATTTTAAGGCAAGATCATTATCAGGCCACATAACAGACTAGTGAAAATACAGGCATATGAATAAAAATTTACATCTTAGGAATTATGAATGATGTACTCTGTCTTTCCATTCTCTCTCAGTCTCTCTTTACATTTTTTTCTCTCTCCATTATGTCTCTCACTCTCAAGAAGGTTAAGTAAAGGTAATTAAACTATTAGTGTTGGTTAAAGTTGGTTGCTATTAAGCCCCCACCCCTCCTAATACTGCCAATAGTGCACAATGAACATAAGATCCTTCAAACTCATTCAACCTAATTATAATTTTTCCTCTGTTGTCAAGTTAACTGAAATTCACTGAGTTGTTACAAAAACATAATAATCTGTTTCACATTCTGTTAACTCCCTATTTGAGTTTTACTGACCTTGACATTTTCATGCAAACTGAAGACATTTTCATCATCAGTTTGTATGAAATTATAAAAAACAATAAAAAGCAATAATAACAATGCAATACATCATTTGTCCTGTGACTAATGCCACATTTACAGAACATTATATTGCTGTTTCCAGGAACTGTACAGAATATGTCATTTTTTTACTTTTATATTTATTATATGTACCCCTTATTTATTTAACACTTATTCCTCATTGGTTGCTACATATGTATGTACATAGTGTAGAGTGCTGTTTAGCTGCTGGAACAATGCAGTTTCCTGTGCAGCATCAATATAGGATCTATCCATCTGTCAATATATTTATTACTGTATATATCTATATCAATCTTGCTAGTTATCTGTAATGATGTTTTAGATGCATTATGCAGTATTAATAGGTACTTACTTGGGTAGAGGGTCACTGGGCTTTCCACATGAGAATTATTTTCAGTGCCATGATGAGCTGAAGAATGTCCATGTCCATCATCGTACACCACAAACACGGCATACAGGACAATGGTGATTATTTCCAGTGTCAAGGCCACTATTGGAAACTTAAGCCTCATGTTGGTGGAATACGCCGGCATGGTTCAACCCTATCTCTCCTGCTTCACACTTCCTCACTATCTGTAGTGTGTGTGTGTTGTGAGAGGGGCCACAGAGCAACGTCTGAGTTTAAATTGGCTGCAGGTTTGAGGATGGCCAATGACAAGAGACACAGGAAAGAAAAGGCCCGTGGTCACACCTCCTGATGAAGTCTGTTAAAAAAAACCCAAGGAGTGTCCTTTACTGCACAGTAAAACACATTAGCAGCTTTAAAAGCATGATGTTGCTGCAGACATGACAGTCAAGGGTTAACCCTTCTGTTCTGTTTGGGTCAAAATGACTTGTTTTAAATTTTTACTAAAAGTGGAACAATACTACAACATGATTTTCCAACAAAAAACTTTATGTGCTCAGCAGTTTCTCTGCTGAACATGAAACATTATTTCTATAGATTATATTTATATATTACAGAGATGTTTTTGGGGCTCCATTTCCATCAAGGCAGTTTGTATTGATCATTACGAAGTTGGATCAAAGCAATTAATTTTAAAACTTTTACATTGTATGTTGCATAAAAGTTGCAATCTGCGTTGCCTTTCCTAATTGTATTTAAAATGCAACCATAGTCAGTTTCAAAGACTACATACTTTTAACAATGGACATTGTCACAAACCGCTTTACAGAAATCCGGATGTAGATCTAGATCCCTAATGAGCAAGCCAGAGGCGACAGTGGCAAGGAAAAACTCC
>JAOUQW010000009.1:17103480-17115855 GCA_028565825.1 Olivaichthys viedmensis | reverse complement strand
TCACATTTTTTCCCCATTCTGATGGTTGATGTGAACATTACCTGAAACTGCTGGCCCGTATCTGCATGATTTTATGCATTGCGCTGCTGCCACACGATTGGATTCGATAATTGCATAAATGAGAAGGTGTACAGGTGTTCCAAATAAAGTGTTCGGTGAGTGTATATATATATATGCGGAATAAAACACTTCGGTACGTGCTGTTATAGGAAAAAAATCAACTCCCCTTCGCATCGAGGCCTCATCACACCACTCCGTCTTGGATTATTTTTCTATAACTGCACGCCCTGTTGTGTTTTATTCCTTTCATAATTATGATAATGTAGTGATGATACACATTGGTCTGAGACACCTAATAATTGCATTTAATCTTTAAAATCCAGTCTGAATTCTTAGAAGTGCAAAAATCTATATTCTCAGGACCCAAGTCACTACCTTCAGTAAAAAAAAAAGAAAAAAAAGAAGTTTTTATACGTGATTAAAAACTGTCCGATCATTTTGCCGGAGCACTTGTTTAATATTGTTCCTTATCTAGTTGCTATTATGTACCTTTTTATTTAGCCAGTGACACATAGTGATTAAACAGTAACAAAACGTAAAAAACTCCAGGTGTTCAAAGACTTTTGACTTGCAGTGTAACTTTTTTCAAATAATTGGCAGTTTAGCTTCCATCCCCCTAGAAGGAGGAATCCCTCAAATGTGTAAAACGTAAAGTCTGTTGAATGCTTATATAAGGGTACTGCTGACTCGTATGGATCATTATCTATGGCCTTGCCACATGTGTTGGGTGGAGATATTTTTATGAAAGATTTCAGTCTGCAGGATATTGAAGTATAGTTGGTAATTTGTCAGCAATTACTCTGTTTCATCTGAATATTTAGCAGATCAGAGGTGACATGAAGCAAGCTGAGAGTAAGCCAGCTTCTCTGCTTACCAACAAAGTTTGATGTTGGCAGGTACCGAAAAGTTGTGATATTACAAGTTAAAGACGAGAGGAGGCTGTATGGATGAATTCATATGTTTGTTCCTTGTGGCACTATTTTTAAAAAGGAAAAATAATAAATTTAACCTGAGTGCTGACTTTGCTGGCTACGGTTAATCATTTAGCTTTCTTGCATTGTACATACATTTTGAAAAAAGAAAAAAAAAAGAAGTGTAATTTGTTTGCTATTATTATTTGTTAGTGAATGCAGCCTATTACTACAGATGGAGAGAATGTGTTGCACAGTCTGGGTTTGACAGCCTATGCCTACTAGAGTTGTTTTAAACCTGAATAACTGCTTAGTACCAAAAATAATGCAGACAAAACTGTGTAAGGCGATGCGCTATAGTCTAATTATTGACCAAATTGGGGGGTAAAACATGGATAACCGAGTGTCATTGCTGTTAAGCAGAAGTCAGCTAACAGTTTTAGTGTGATTTGGATGGCTAAGAGCAATTAAGAGCAGTTATGGTCAGGTCGTAGGGAGGTGATAGTTTTCAAAGCATTAATTATAACTTCAATCATATCAAACCCTACTAAATCACTGATGCTCAATAAAATTAATACAAATGTTGTGTGAGATCGGGTTGGCCCTGGTGGAGTAACTTGCTGTTTATTCATCGAGACTCTTCACCTCTTTCGCACCAGAATTCTGAATAAAATCTAGAATTAGCCAGGTAACTCTGGCAGTATAACTATGATTCCTTTTCACACTATATTGTGTGCCTGTATTAGTCTTTGTGGCTGAAATTACGTTAACTTACACATGGAACCAAACCAAAAGTCTTGCGTTTAATTTACGTGAATAGATGTATTTTAAAAATTTGGTACAATTTTTTAACTTTGGTACAAGATATGCAAGAAATCAGGTTAGTGAAAAACAGTTTCATGGCCTGCAGTTGCCTGCTTGTTCCCTTCATTTAGCCAAGGCTACCACTTGCAAACAACGAGAGATTTGCGTCCTCATCCCGGTGTGTCTCTGGACCCAGCGGCCTCCTACAACCCTCCCCAATACCGCTCTCGCAACCAGAGCTACATGCGCGCGGTCAGCACCCTCAGTCAGGCAAGCTGCCTCAGCCAGGTGAGTGTGAGCAAGATCCCCTACATTTTATTCTTTTATTTGGATACTTTGGACACATTTATTAGCATAGACGCTAAATAATCATAATCAAAATCATCATAAAGAAGTCAGTAATGCTTTAAAAGCTGCTACATGTGACATGTTAATTACACTTAGGAGGCTACAGCACATTACCGTGTTTTGAGAAATATGTGTTAAACACTGTCATAACTAAACAAACTAATGGATAAACAGAGCATCATCTTTAAACCACAAGGCAAACTATTACAGCAGAGAATAGCCCTTTGCTAGCCTCTTAGAACTTTTCCCAACCTTTTTTACTTACTGTACTACTATCTGCACCACAGTTACACACCTGTCCCATGCTTCCAAAAAAAATTAAAATCAATACCATCGATTTTGATTCACATTCCAGACTTTTGATGGCTGCAGTTAAAAGCTGGTATTTTAGTGGAAAAACCGATCACACGCACAGTCCTCTTTACTTTATTTACAGTTAATAAACACACACACACACACACACACACACACATACACACTTTTAGCTTCACTCTCAGGTTCCGAAAATGTCTCAATTCAAAACAATGTCTTAAGTGCACACGAAAGGAAAATTAATTGATACATCCAGTATATATAGCTTTGACTCCAATGCTGTTCTGTGAGTATTTTTGGAGATTTCAGAATTTTTGCACAGTTAATGATGTATAACTTATGTTCAAATGAAAACCTATAGACGAAGTGCTATATTTGTATTGCATGTACTGTAAATATCTTTAGAGGTTTCAGAACTTGTAATGGAAGTTATAATTGAAGATGGGTAATTCCAGTGTTATGGCTATACAATTGAACTTATTATGATTTGAAAAGTGTCTCAGTCCCTGCACATGCTCAGCATCAGTGTGACAGTTTGCGTATCTGGTCATGTGACCTTTCAGGGTGAACATAGACCAATGTTCAAAAGTAAGATATTCATGGAGTGTTTTGGGGAGATTTCCATTTTCGAAAAAATATTTTAAGGTTCTTTAAAGAAAACAAAGATCAACTGTAAGGACTTTTGCAGAAAACAACTGTAATAGGAATTAAGAATAAACTAACGATTAAGTTAAATATAAACTCTAGTGGCTATTAAAAAATATTTTTTTACTGTGCACACAAGTTCATTTTTCCAGGGTTAGTTTGACATGTGCATGAAATTGCCTAGATACGCAACTTACAAGAAGTAATTAGTAATCAGGTTGTAAGTGGTGATAAGCAATATGATGGATTCATAAAGTCTGCTTCGCTAAGATGAATTTAGTGTGGTTTTAGTGTTTCTTTGGGTTTCTAGACTGTTGTTTTGACCTTAGCAGTGCATCAGTCTTACTGCATTGGATGGTGTTTTGATGGATTTGATGCTGGTATCAAAGTTACAATTCATGGATGTGTCATGATGAGGTAAGCACAATCTCTTTAAATGCTGGAGTGTAATCAGGACACATGTTATGAGTGGTTTTTGATAATGTCTTAAAATTTAGGTTTACAGCAATAGCTTCTGTTGCTTGATGCATGTGTTTGGTGTCTAATTATTTGTTTCTTCCAAACAGGGTCTTCAAACATGCTTTCCATACACCACTTAATTTTATTTATTGTGCAAATGGTGGTCCTGTAATTTCTTTCATCCTGTTTTGTTAAACTATATTTTAAAAGGGTTTCTGCTGAAACGTTGAAGGTTTAATTCATCCATTCTATTTTCACTCCTGCTAACTCTCCTTCATATTTATTGTACAAAGGGGAAGAATCAAAGTGAGAAAGAGAAAGGAAGAGGAAAAATTAAGGACTGCTATTCCTGTTTTTGTCTCTCAGGTGAGTGAGACTGAGGTCAATGGCCAGTTTGAGTCAGTTTGCGAGTCCGTTTTTAGCGAAGTAGAGTCACAGGCCATGGAGGCCTTGGACCTGCCTGGCTCTTTCCGCACTCGAAGCCACAGTTACCTGCGTGCAATTCAGGCTGGGTATTCCCAAGATGACGACTGCTTGCCTTCAATGACATCCTCCACTGTCACTTCAACTCTCAGATCCACAACAGGTAAACCGCCCCTCAATCCCCAAAAGCAAGAGAGAGAGAGGGTTTAAGAGCACATATCCATCATACCGTCCGTACATCCTTTGACATACCTACATATGTACAGTGGGGAACCCTTGCGCTTGATGCTGGGATGTGAATGTTCCTGGTCAAGTCCTGTCCTTTTGTGTGTGTTTGTTCATTTCCTTTTGCCTCTTTGTCCTCTAAGTGTTCAATGGCAGATGCCTGCGATTGTGTTTTTGCACGAGTCATGCATCATCCGGTCCAGTGATGATGATAAGCTAACTTGGGAAGAGTAGTTCAGACAGATGGAGATCCTCACAATGCAACACACACTCCTAACCACAGAGCATGCCTTTTTCAAAATAAGTCATATTCAGCATTTCACAATTTTGGGAACGTGACAGAAAGGTTCAGGATAAAGAATAATAGAAGGGAGGGGGTCAACAAAATCAGATGGAGATGGAGATTTGAACAGTGCAGAAGTCAATGCAGTTTCTTTGCTCTGTTATTCAAAAATATTAGCAACTTCAGTAACTTCAAAGTAACGGCGTAACCTGCAGCTTGCCATGACAAGATGACGAGCTCCATTTCAATCCTCTGGTACTGGTTGCACAAAGTAATTGCAAAGAAATATATAAGCATCTGAAAGATGATTCTGATTGACATCACCTACTGAGAAATGAGAAATGCACATCATGCGTGTAAGTTGCTCAGGATATGAAGTTTTCTTCCAGAATCACATTTGGAAAAGCGCAATTTGTTTTCATAGTGATAAATGGCTATTAAAGGGAAATAACAGTGAAAAACAATTTCACAACATAATAATTAATCAATGAAGCATGCTTTTTCATCTTACAAATTATGAGCATAGTAAATAATAGTAAATAATTAATAATTAATTGTTAAACATTACAAAGATGGCAGAAAATTATTTAAAGGTTTTGTGCAACACCTGCATAAATTCTGTCCCTGCATGAGTACTACAAATGGTTCTTTGTGCAAACAGTGCCCCTCCCTCAACACACACACACACACATCAATGGTGCATCTGTGTACATTCCGAGTATAGCTATGAACCCTATTGAAACACTCTTTGATTATTTGAATAGTTGATGTAAAATATTGTAACCCTACTGGATTTTCTTCCTTGTATAAATAGCCATTTCGATGCTCATGGTTTTTGTTCAATTTGTTTGCTCAATCCAAATGAACTTTGTAGTGAATTCTGTGTTTCTTCCTTTTGATGTGGGTTTCTTTGTTTTGCTTTTTGGGTTTTTTTTGTCCAAATGGAGTTTCTTTTGATTGGACCTTTATAATACACTATTGGTTTAATTTGTCAAAACCATCACAACCAACCAAATGACTGCAGCAACTGAGGATTAAGAAAAGTTCCCCAATCCCACGGTCATACCCTGCTGAAGCGCTTTCACCCCGTACGACTCCTCACACTCCCTCTCTGCCTTTAATGTGTGTGGAATGGGTTATGGTCACAGTTTTATTCTGGTATATAACACCCTAATTACATCATATGTGTCCCTCTTTGGCAGCAAAACACAAAGGGAGCTTTTGAGATATCAAAACACTTGTGGTTTGCATCTACAGTAGTAATGAAATAAAATGTGGGCTTCAACAGCTGAAAATTAACAGGTCTGAAAGTGTAGAAGAAATCAAGATAATGTAATCAAACTTTTTTTTCCCCCATAGTGTCTGTAGTGTTGCATTATATACGCAGTTCTAATTAGTCAGAGCGTAAAAGATCGTAGAAGTCTGAAACTCTATGATTCCTCACACTCCCTCTCAACCAATAACATGTGTCCAGAATTGGTTATGGGCACGCTTATCTGTTTTTATTTTGGTATGTAATGCCCAATAGCACTAGCTCTGTCCCTCTTTGGCAGCAACAAATAAGTAGAGAGCTTTTGAGTGCCCTACAAGAATTGGCAATGACAGATGTGGTTTGCATCTATGATAGTAATCAAATGTGAGCTTCAACCTCCACTATTGATAGGTATGAAAGCATAGGGGGAAAAAATCAAGATTATGCTATCAAACTCTTGATTTTTCCATAATGTCTGTAGTGCCGCATTGTAGTCACAGGCCTAATATTGTATAAGTCCCCAGTTCAGAGGGAAGGAAAGAAACAAAACCTCTCCTTTTGCCAGCCAACACTACAAGGAGATCCAGAGGAAAAGAGCAGCAGGAGGGCTAACTGTTACAGGTATTATACTGCCAACACGCATACATATATCTATGTATATGTGTGTTTTTGCACTGCCTTCTCAACTGAATAAGGACTAGCCACATGACAGCTGCCATGTTTTAAGACTAGATTAGGGAAAATAATGATTGCCCCATAGCAAATGTAATTGAGCTCTTCGACAAATCTCTAAACAATTGACAAAACCCAAGCAAGGTTGACTTTCTTTTACTTAGGGATAGAAGTGGGTATTGTCAGTTGTTTTCAGCTTTCTTGGACCCCTGTTTTAGAGTCCATTAGTGATCTTTTTATGGGTTTCATTTTACAGTAAAACTATTTTTTCATCGTACTGTCTTTCTAAATGTTTGTATTTTAAAAATTGCCATCAGTGCAATGGTTTTGAGTTCCTTCATTGAAATTGAAATACCATTGTATCATTGGTGTGGACGTTTTCAGCCATGTAGGACAGTGGGATTGCAGCCTCTCTCTGGTGCAGCCCTTTTAGGTCTTTTAGGGTTGTTTCACTCTTTGTTTACACCCCACATCTCTACACGGTCCAATCGGCTTTACACAGGGGGACCTAATATGTTCAATAGGGTTCATATCTATTACTAGGGCCACTCACTTGTGATTGTTCGATTGCCTTTTCATCTTTTCTGTTGCACAAAAAAACATTGAGACTTCTGTTGACAGAGTTTAAAGGGATCATGTTGTAAAAGATTTAGCAATTGGTCTTTTGATTTTGGCAGATTGATGATAATGATTATGAAAATGGTGATGGTGATGATGATGGCAAATGCCAAGGGGACCCTGCTCTCCCATGGACTGATGAAAAGATGGAAAGACATTTGGAAGTTGATGTTGTTTGACAGGAGTGAGAAGGCAGTGTAAACACACAATACAAAGCCAACAGTGTGTGAGTAAAAACAGTCACCCAGCACCCTTTGCCAGCAGTGACAGTGCAATGCAGTGTGGTTGACTCGTAATGTCGTAGTCATTCAAAAGCACTTGACAAAATTAAGACTGGAAGGCTTGCAGTCATAGCACATCTACTCAACATTGATCACTTCTGACCAACAATAGTTCCATTTGTTTTGCCTCCACTGCTGAATGAAACTAAAAATGTGTGCATTTTTTTCAAAAATCTGGACATTCAATAGGGGCTTCATTGTTCATTGCATAATTGCTGCTAAGAAACAACAAGAAATAAATAGAATTTAAGAATAAATGGCTATTGACAAATAGTAAAACACATTGTTATTACCACTTGAGCATTGACAGATTCTACTAACAAAGTAACTATTGTAAGTAAACAAAGTGCAGTAGGTTAACACGAGTTAAATATTGCTACATACTCTGAGAACTCTTCACCTCTAAATACTATTATTCAAAAACAAGCCTTAAACAGCTTAAAAATAGTTTGAATGGGCAAAGCTAACTTACATAACTTGGGTCAATAAGTGATTTATTTAGAAATTGATAGAGACATACTTAGGCTTAGGCATAATTCAGTAGATTTAGCTATTCATTTATATACAGCTTATTTAAAGAATTACAGTTGATGACATGTCCGTGCAGAGTTTTTACTCACATACTTAACATTCAAGAATAATCTGGTTTTTGGCACTTTTTTGCCCAATTCCACAGCTGTTGATTCCTCTGAATGTTCTATATGCATATCCAAATCTGTCTTCCAGAGGGCTATGATGCGATGGAAGGCACCTCTTTGCTAAATGAAGATATGATAGAAGACGATGACGGTGCTAGCTCCTCGGCTTACCAGGAGCTTGAGCGTCTCGAGAGAGAAAACGTCACTCGGAGTCATCACAGCACAAGCTCCACTGTAACGGCCATTTCTGTGGCGCCCACTTCTTCTCCACCCATTTACCGTGTCCCTGCTCCAACACCCTCCATCTCTGAACCACACGTCCCTCAGGCCATTCAGGCTTTTAAAGAGTCAGCCAACATGGTGGCAGCCTTCAACTTGCAATGGAAGGAAGAGATCGCGGCCATGCGGTTTGAGCTGGCCGAACTGCGCCGGGACGTGTGCAACGAGCTCAAGACCTTTAATAGCAACTTTTTTAACTTCACACAGTGCTATAACATGTGGACGCTGTGCAGGGAGGCAGCGACCGGAAGCTCGACCCAATCAAGTGAACGAGTGTCAGTCGGGATCCAGACTGGCAATAACGGTCCAGTCCAACAAAACACTGTGGATGTCTCAGTCATGTGCCAACCGGAACCGACATCGTTTAACATTTTTGAGGTGATGAACCCTCCGCGGATTGAGATCATTGAGGGAACTCCTGAGGGCCCGACAACCTCTAACAGCCCAACAAGCCCTGCAAGCCCGGTAAGTCCCACCGATCTATCAGGTCAAAGGCCACTAGGGGAGACAAAGATGGACACCAGCAGGAAGAAGAAAAGTCGTAGTCGACCAGAAGGCCAGAGAAGCGCCAGTCTGGAACTCTGGTGCAGGAAGTACACTAGTGGGCCAATGTCATACCTGTCACTATCATTCTGATCATGCTAATCATGTAATTGAATGAAACTCGGGAATGAATTGCCCTCTAAACCAACCCTGCAAACAGGGGCAAGGTACTGTTTAAGTCTGCACACATTAAGAGCCAGGGTGCAGTCCTTGTCCCTTTGCTCTATGCAGAGATGATTGCTAGCTAGGCATTTTTTTTACATTGAGATCAGGAGAAAATGCCACATTGGCGTACGTTAGGCTAGCTAAGCCATCACTGAGTAATCCATTTTGCTGTGTTTTTTCTTCAAACATGTATGCCACTACAGATTTGACACAAGAATGTGGCAAGCAATGCAAGTAATGTCATCTTCATCTGACTGTCTTTTGTAATGTTACCTCATTAACCACTAAGCCTCTCATTTGACAAAAGTATATACATGCTGCCCTTCTACAATGAAATCCTGATGATCTAATTTTATCAAATATTAGTTTAATTATTAAAACTTGGTATGTTGAGGCAGAATGAATGTGGTAAAAATGGACTCATTTGGTGTGTGAATGTTTAATTACAACACATTTTAACTGCACTCAATGCATTCAACTGAGAATTTTGTTATAATTTATATTGTTTGGTCAAACATCCTATATGATACAATGTATAACAGAGTGTAATCAGGATATGTCGTACACTACAGCACTTTGCCAGTGTGGTGATGAAGTTACTGAGTATGATCTTATGTCATAAATCATAAAGATGGTATGTTCGGGAGTTATCACTTAGCACATGACATTTAAAAGTTCCATAAACATAAATGCTTCCTTCACACAAAGCCTTTTGCTGTAAACCTGAAGATGAATAAAAGATAAATAAAGGCAACATGTTGAACGTAATATGACAAATTAGCATTAGCATTGGGATTCAAATATGTTAACACATTGGATAGTCCTTTATTGATGGTTGCAGATGTTTAATGTCCATTTCCTAAATTCTAACATAAACCCTAAGCCCGTTGTTTATATTAGTATAGAATACGAGCATCTGTCACTCATCAGTGTGGATTAATCCAAATTAAGTGGGAACAAATTTTAGGATCTGTTTGGCCAGACCATACAATACAATTGAAACCTATTTTTAATTGGAAATTAGGAAAAAAATTATTATAGATGTCAGATTATTTTGTACTTCGTAAAAGAGAGTATGATTTATTTTAAATGAAATGTAGAAATGAAAACCTATGAAAGTCATTTATTCTCAAAACATTTCCATCACTGGTTATAAACTGCACAGATATACCTTGTAAGGCTTATGTGCACAGCCCCATATACATCTACTGGAGTTATACTGTGAATCCTCTATAAAATATTTGTATAATTTCATTCAAAAAGAGAAACCTATTTATAGAATGGAATAAACAGTAAACAGAAATATATAATAACCAAGAGAAACATTCCTTAACATAAAATATATTTATATATTTTTTGGCTGTTCTGTTTTATGTAGTCTGTCCAAAGTAAAGACTTTTAAAGTTATATTATTTTGTAAATGGAAAATCATAGTCATCATGCCAAAGTAGTTATGGAAAAGAAAGTTTTCATGCTGTGTTTTCACCAAATGTGACTTTGCTAACACATGATCGCTTGGGAAAAGTAAAGTGTCTGTCTTACAAACATGCATGTTTTACAGTACGACACTCAATGCTTTTTAATTCTTTTTGCTGTTAAGTGCAACAGAATTTCACTTTAGTCTTTGAGTTAGTAAATGGACCTGGGATGTAGCAAAAGTAATGTACTTAAATGCCATTTCTATAAAGCATATTTGTTTTAAATAAACCAACTGGAACTTACTGTACCAGAAAGCCCAACTATATTTGTTTAATGAGTAATTAGCTCAATTAAAATGTTCTGCTGAAGCAGATTATAAAGCCTTGCTATTGACGTTATATAACCTATTGATATATAGTCCATATTTCCCATGGTGTTTTTAAAAAAAAGCATTAATAATTAAAGCACATTTAAAGGGAATGCTGTTCTGTGCTGGTTAAAGGCTGCAACTCCAGTTTTGCCTCTGAAAGTAATTAGAACATTAATTTATGCCCCTACAGTCAAATGAGATGCAACAAATACACAGCATTAGGTTAAATCTGAATTCAGAATCCTTTTTTAGATAAACACAACACTAGCTTCCTTGGACCCATGCATTAAAACAGTACAGTACAGAAGCAATGTGGACACATACAACTCCATACATATATGCAAAGAAACAAAATTAAATCTTGTTGTCATGATGGCAAATCAGGCTACAAATATGATACATACCAACACTTGATTGAAATACAATTGATTTTTGTAGTTGTTATTGTCCTTGTTGTTATTCCTGCTGTTTTTAGCTCACTGCCATTATTGATTCAGTTTGCACCAACCTGAGCGCCTAATAATTTTTATTTTGAAAATCATGAAATAAATTAATCATAACTTTGGAACTTTGAGATGCCTATGTGGACTTTTTTCTTTAGAAAAGCATAACATACAATTTTTAGATGCATATTAATTGATGTCATCTAAATTAATTTTGCGTTTTTCATTTATAAATAAATCTATATAAAGCCATTTAACATTTACACATTTATTAACACGAACGGACCAAACACAGCATGACATCAAACATTCAAGGACAACTTAGATGGGTACACGAGGGCTTTTTATACAATTACTAACGAGAAGTCAAACAGGGAACAGGTGTAAACATTTAAGACACGAGACAGGGAACTGACAAACGTAAACGTGCGTGTGCCATTAAGCAAATATGTGGACCCTGGTTTGATGGTGAAAAGATATACTGAGATATCACAGAGACCACAAAATTCAGGCCAGGTTATTAAAAAACTTTATTTATCCAAAGAAATAGCAAGATGAATAAACTGCCATAGGTTGGCAATGCTTAGAGAGAAGGGGCTGTTTGTGTAAATACCTCCTGTATTTGTGTAAATACCTCCATGCTGATCCTTGGAACATCTCTATATCAATGTGCAATTTAGATGAATCAAACACTTGTTGGCATTGCAATGATTTGATAGACAGTGATCCTGTGATCTTATTTTATTTTATTTATTTGTTAAATTTATATAGCGCCTTTCTTCCACCCAAGGTCACTTTACCAAGTATGTAACACAATGGTAGGGTGCATAATCTGTGCTTAGGGAATGTCTGATACTTGGGTGATTATAAATCATGCATCACATATCACAACATACATACATACATACATACAGTACATCAAAAAATCTGAGAATGCACTTTATATATATTGTCAAATCATACAGTTATTTAGATATGGTTTATTCTATTTTATACTTGTTTATCTTTCTGTAGCTGTGTGTGAGTACATTTGACATAAACATTTGTTTATTTTTTTTAAATTTTTTTGCTACACCTAAACATTTGTAATGGCATATTGGGGGAACCATGTATACAGGCTTTCAAAATGGAATATATATATATATATATATATATATATACAGTCAAGTCGGAAAGTCTGCACACCCCTTTCACCTTCTCCACGTTTCATTACATTACAGACTTA